>VDFB02099163.1:0-103344 GCA_007258455.2 Sequoia sempervirens | reverse complement strand
TCCCACCCTTGACCTCCTAATTACTCTTAGAGCATGTGTGCAAAATCGGATATCCGATTTATAGCACCAAAATATTACATTTTAAAATGTTTTTCAAATTAGATATTAGACACTTAATTGATATCCAAAACAAATCGAATATCCAATTTGTAGTACTTTGGCTTGGGCATTGCTATGGAGGAATGTACTAATACCCAACCCAAAAAAAAGGTCAACTCAAGATTTTTGCATTTTTTGGCAAGTTCAAAATGCTACTTTTTCATGTTGCAACTTTTTGGCCCATCATGATCCCCGCTGGTGACATTACTGTGTCTAAATCGTAGTTGTTATTGCTAAGGTGGATCACTCCCTTTAGCCATACACTTATGATTGGGTCAAGTGTTCTTTTCTTTAGAAAATTCCTATTTCCTTTTTGATAGTTTATGATTTGATTAGATGGGTTATGAATCACTTATTTCAAACAAATATCTTTATGAAAGAAGTATATTGGCATGAAATTAAATATGATTTATATTCCAATGTAAAAACTACAAAGAATGGAAACAATTCTTTCAACACATAAACTATTATGTAGTAGTCAATTAAAATGAAAAAGCTTACTCTATATTAGTTAGGATACACAACTAAGAAAATAATCTAAAGTTACTTATTTATCCTAGAGGAACCAAGTATATAGTATACAAAGAAAACCAACAAACCCACAACTACCCCTATTTTGAAGGAGTTTAGTTTTCTCCCCTTCCTGATCTTGCTAATATTGTCTAATTATTTTAAAGAGAAGAAGGGTCATAACACAACTTTATTCAACCCAGTAAATAGCTTGGTTAATGAAACTTGACAAAAGCAACAAAACAATTGCTACATTTGACATTTAATGTTGAATGAATAGTGGTGACAATAATCTACTTATAGTTTAATAAAACACTATTTTTATAAGAAGGCTTGACATTAGAAAGATAAGTGTTACTTATAGTTTAATAAAACACTATTATAGTTTTACCAACATATACTATTGTATGCTTGCATGGCTTCTTAGTTAATATATGGGAGAAAGAGAGAGAGAGAGGAGATATGGGAAGAGAAAGAGATGGAGATATAAGTGGGAAGAGAAAGGAAGAGAGGTGGAGATAGAGAGTCGATGGATAGGGGGATAGGGAGGGAGAGATGGTGAGAGATAGAGAAGGGGAAGGAGAGAAAGGGATATAGATAGAAAGAGATAGAGAGAGGAGTGAGAGGGAGATAAAAAGAGAAATAGAGATAGAGATATAGAGCAGGAGAGATGGAGGGAGAGATGGAGGGAATGAGAGAGAAAGGGGGGAGAGGGAGAGATAGCTCAATAGATAGAGGGGGGAAGAGGCGGAAGTGACATAGATAGTTGGAGATATAGAGATATAGAGAGCGACAGGGAGAGATATATCAATCACCCTCCCTATATCTCTATCTATTCATCCTTATCTCTCTACCCCTCTCTATCTCTTTGTCTCCCTTTCTATTTGTATGTTTGTCATTATCTCCCTCTCTCTCTATATTTTCTTCCCTATATTTATCTTTGTCTCCTTAAGTGTGTAATGGGTACATTGAAGAGGTCTTAAAGGAGAATTATCATATCTTTAATCAAATGGCATGCTACCTTGAGCATAACTCCCTAAGGACACATGCCATCCTTGGATTGTTGACATGAAACAACCAATCAAAATTTATTTTCTCTCTCTCATATTAATATATATTAAGTTATTATATTAAATATATATTATATTAATTATATTTTCTATTATATAAAAATATACTTATTATTAATTATTAATTATAATAATTTTATACATATTTAGTAATTTTGTTAAAGAATATAATATATAATTATAATAAGTTGAATAATTATATTATTTATTATGTAAAATATAGCTAATATATACTTAAATATATTGTTGAATATTAAAACCTACCTAAATGGCGCCAAAATTTTGAACTTAATTAACATACTGTAAAATTTAACGAAACTAGGTTGTAGCTCGTCAAATTGGAGAAGTGATAGGTCAATGCCAGTGCCAAGGAAGAGTTTGGAGTAGTGAAAATAAGGTCAATTCCAGCACCGAGGTAGAGTTTGGAGTAGTGAAAACAAGGTCAATGTTAGCGCCGAGGAAGAGTTTGGAGTTAAAACAAGGTCGATACCAGCGCTGACGAAGAGTTTGGAGGAGTGAAAACAAAGTCAATATCAACACCGAGGAAGAGTTTGGAGGAGTGAAAAAAAGGTCAATACCAACGCCGAGGAAGAGTTTGGAGTTAAAACAAGGTCAATACCAGTGCTGACGAAGAGTTTGGAGGAGTGAAAACAAGGTCAATATCAGCGTCGAGGAAGAGTTTGGAGGAGTGAAAACAAGGTCAATACTAGCACTGAGGATGACATTGAGGGCACTTAGGGAAAATCGACTACCAAGGGGCAATGAACACTATAAGTTTGGCACCCCCATTCTCTTTAACCTTCAATTTTCATGCCTAGTTTCCAAAGATCTTCTCAAACATTGGCACCCCCATTCTCGTAAAATGGTATAAGATAAGACAAAAAAAATAAAATAGCTTATACAAAACATATCCACCTACAATCCCATTCAAGCATTTTAATTAATTCCTTGAATTAAACCTAAAACAAGAATCATACACACCACAACAGTGAGATGAACGAAACAACCCTTGATCATTTTATTCAAAATTCATATATGCTTGTAGAATGGAGAGACATGAGTTTGAATTAATCATATCAATTCAAATGCCAGTACTGTCATAAAACATCAAATCCCCATGAATTCAAAACCTACTACAGAATGACTCAAAACCTAAATTGCATTTTCCCAAAAACCATCAGACTTTACAATTTGCTCAACAACTTCATCTAGACTCGACCAAAAATATCTAACTTGCTAACCCGTACTTCTGGCCTTGAAATCCTTCTTATAGAAAAAGGAGGATCAAACAAGCACCGGGCCAGAAAGCACACGTGTCACCAGCCAATTGGACTACCTTGTGATATTCCAAAAATTTGTTACAACAGCAATCTCCCTAGAGAATCTTCTTGTTCATCGTGCCCACTGAGAATGGTTGATGTAGCAACAAAAAACTTCAAGAATTTTGTGCCTAGACTGTCACCAAAAAAAAAAAATGGAATCTATTGTAATTGCAACAACTGATTTTTCAACCGTTAGTAGCCTACTCCTTTTAACTCTTCCTCAGTTAAATATACATTTACACATTTCTGGTACTCTTCATCAGTTAGCCAATCAAATTTATCACCTCGTTCACCTTGACACTATAAGATTTGTACTTAACTACCACCTGATTTGCTTCTCTTTCAAAAGACTCCAAGAATGAGCTGGTGCTAATGATTTTTTCCATACAGCTCACCAACAAATCATAATCTGAGTTACCCTATTTTTTAGGGTTTTGTAGTCCAAACATGATATAAAGTGGCTCTTACACTTTTTTTGATTACTGTAGCTTGTGTAAGAGGCCCCATGGATACTATTGTAATTGTAGGATGCATGAATAGGGCGTAGGATGAGAAATAAAGAAGGTATAGTTGATGTCCTCAATAGTTTTGTGAAGAAAAGCAGGTGAAATGAGAGGTTCAAGCCTAGGTTTCAACAAAACATGTATGAGAGATCTAATTTTATGAATTTTTATCCATATGCAGACCTAATGGGTTGTTTTTGAATGTTGAATATAAATGATACACACACACACACATATATATATGTATATGTATTTTTAAATGTAATTGTCAATGCAGTTACTGGATGCTCTCCTAGAACAATAAATGCAACATATCATTAAAGAAATCTATATCTATGTATAAAAATGTGTATTTCTAAATGCAAGTGTAAATGCAAAGAGCATATGGTTTTGTAGTGTTATAGATACAACATATCCATAAATTAATGTAATTGAAATTCCAAAGTCTTCAACACATATAATATGAAATCGATCAAACTATTAAACTACATGAGAAATAAATGAAAACAGTAAATGCATATGTATGTGTATTTGTAAATGTAAGTGTAAAATAAATAAGAATAATGAAAATTATAAAGAATACAAGGAAAGGTCTCTCCCCTTCTTGGTAGTGGTAACCTCCTCTACACACAACCCTTAAAAATTATGAATAGAGGAATATAATCTTTGAAGAACTCAAAGTTGATTCTCTCCTACCTGATGCAATTAGTCATTTTATCCTTACAAACATTTATAGTGATTACTAGAGGCACATAGACCAATTCTTCATAATAGAAGAATTTGATCATACTTTTCCAATGATGGCATTATGAGAAAACCTTAGGTTAAATGAATATTTCCTAGCTAAGTTATTTAAATCATGTCCAACCATATAAGAGAATACTACTGCTATGTGTACTTGGATACCATGGAGAAAGGCTCTTTGGGCTCTTTCATCAATCATCCTACCTTAAAACATACCAAAAATCTCCTGTAAATTAGACATAGGAAGATTTAATATGACTTAAAAAAAATTGCTACTAAAGTGTAAACTTATGATAACTTAACCAAGCCTAGTACACACTCCCTCCCCGTTAACCACATAGACATATGGAAATTAAATGTTAATTTGCTTCTATTTTTAGTCATGTAGGTGTCTAATAAACCACTTGGTGGTGTTTCCCTTCAAGTTTATTTACTTGAATGAAGAGAAAAATTCCTTTGATTACAATTAGAGAATACATTTGAGGCCTTGGTTGTGTAATCGGTGGACCATAGTCACATTTAACACTTGTTACGTGCTTGAGTTAAACATTGGCAGATTTGATTTGTGATGGACACATTTGGACGGTAGTAACAATGATTGCAATCTATCAAGACTTGATTACCTTATAACCTCGTGGAAATTCTAGCAATGAAATGATAGATTAATCATAATGTCACCTTGGGATCACATCACCATGAAAGAACTTCATCCAACATCCTTATGAGTGCAAGTACCACCGTAAATAGTTATTTGTCGACTGCCTTCCCTCGAGCTTTTAGGAAATTCAGGAAGAGAAGAGGAAAGCCAGACATGTAGTATGTCTAAAAGAGGGAGGTCAACTAGAGGTCAAAGATTAGAAGAAAATTATGTAAACGCATGGAATTTTTTCTTGCTGAAGGGGGGTCATGTTCTTATGATGATGAGAGCATAGGTGATGTCGAGGTGCCCTTGAGGTACAAACATCTACGGAAACAATGGGTACCCAAGGAACTTCCTCCAATAAACACTGATTTTTGTGTCAATGAGAGGATATATTGCATAGCACCATCGTCATTACATGGTTTGGGCCTATTTGCATGGATGGCATAAAGGTTTGTTATGACAAAGTTACTGAATTGATGAAGTATGTTGGACCCTTTTACAGTTACAAACATTGGATGCAACTGGTTCGATATACACTAAGTATGCGAGGGTATAAACCGGCTGAAATTATATACAACTAAAAGATATGATCAAAATAAAGGAGTGGCTATGTACATTGATGGAAGGCCAAAAGCATCGCGGGAATATTGCGTGGTTTATAAACGTTATTACGACCTAGGTCAATAAATAAGCAACCCAGCTTGCATATTCGAGGCCAGCGAGGGAAACCGTATTCGTATGTGCAATAAAAATCAATAACTACGGTGGAAGAGCTGCTAACGATTACAATTTGAATCGCTTAGTTACAAACGTAGTTACTATGGGGGTGGTACGTACTATGTACCATTTTACCCAACCTCCAATTAATGACTCCAATATACCATTTTATTCTTATGTTTTTTTTTAGAAGTCTATTGGTTTCATTTCGGTAATGTTTTTTTATATTTAATTTTTGTCACAAGGGGACATTGATCATATGGAGAAGGCTCTGGCCCAGAGCATAGATCGCGATTTATCTTCAAGCGCTTCTACTCGACAGGTTTACCTCATTGTAATTGTACAAATTAGATACGAGCAAAATGTTTTATTATTATGTTTTTTTCATAATTTTTTCAGTTAATTTTGGTAATGGTTTTAATATTCTTGTTGCAGTCGATTGATCAAGGAAAGGCACCAGCAGTAGAGGAGAGCATCCATAGTAAAGTGCAGTCAATATTTTTGTGATGATGACATCACTTATTTAGCAAACCCTCTCAATACGATAAAGAAGATCCAAAAAAATGCAATGAAGAAATGGCTAAGTTGATGTTCATAGTGCCTCAAACAGATGAGATAAGAGAGAGGGTTAAAGTATTGACTAAGAGATTACAAAACTTGCAAGTAAGTTGCCATGAGTTCTTTAATTATAACATAAGTTCATTCATGGTTTTATATTTTGTACTCTTTTATGTCATGAATTAAAATATGTGTTGTTTTTACAGGGTTATTTGCCTCCTCATGATGCTCTTGGCCATGATCAGGGCACTGCAAGTGTTGCCTGAGGAGTAAGGGTTGGTACAAGTGTCTATCCTGATCTTCCTACGCATACATCACATCATCTGACCCCATCATCCATGCCTATATTGTCATCTAAAATGGTGGAAACACATACCATGCAGGCATCCATTAATGCACCCTCTGGCAGAAAACACATACCAGAACATGCGTCAAGACATGTACCTAGAGATTCAGAGGCCACTAGTACTGGTGATGTTTTAGCAAAGATTTCGCGGATCTTCTCCCATTATTACTAGTGGTCAGAATATTCTGGCCACAATTTCTGTGGTGACCGAGGATTTCGTTCCCATAAAAATAGAGAGGGTCCCAGGTACTTAAAATGTTTTAATTATTATTATATATAATCCAATTGAAATTTACTTATTGATCACTCTTTTTAAACTATTGATCCCATGATCATTTTGCAGGAAATGATGTTTTTTATAAACATCTAAGTGATATTACATTGGAGCTCTTCAGGCCCACCATATGTACACGGTGGAATGCCCAAAATGAAGATTTAAAAGATGAGCTCATTAACCGTTTAGTTGTGTTGTTCGGTGATAAAACATTCAACCTAACCAAGGTCCTTAAGAAAGTTGGTACCTATCTAAAGTATGCGAGGGACCAATATAGGTCACATTTAGAGAAGAACAAAAAGTACGAGCGTCCCCCCATGATTCCGGATAGGGAGTGGAAGGACCTGGTGTCCGATGGAAAGGAGAAGGCTGAAAAGAAAAAAGGAAAGACACCACCGTGCCAAGGAAGGTATGTGATATAGAAGCATAAATCTGTAAAAAATCCTGATTAATCAGGATTTTTAAAAAAAACTGCATGCTAGACAATTTTTTCCTTGATTTTTTGAAAAAATTGTTGAATTTTTGGTCAATGATTTTTTCCATTTCAAACTGCAAAATCGCCAAAAAAACGTGTTTAAAATCTACCAAAAATGTGAATAAAATTGAGCTGATTTTCACGCAAAAAAAACCATGAGACCATGACTTGTTGTTTACTATTATGCTTTGATAGATTTTTTCCAAGCATCCATAGCTTGTTTGAAAGCACCTGTTTTAGGCTTTTAGCCATAGCAGCAAGGAAATGAACTGCTTGATAAAATGCTTTGGTAGACATGTATGAAAAATGTATTAGCATAGACAAGGCAGTGAACTGCTTGAAAAAAATGTCTCAAAGAAATGTAGTCTCATGGTGATGGAATGCCATGATGAATGCCATGACAAGAAATTGTTATGGATTGTCATTGCATTCCATCACTGTGAGACTACATTTATTTTAGGCATTTTTTCAAACAATTCACTGCCTTGTCTATGTTATTGCTTACTATTATGCTTTGGTAGATTTTTTCCAAGCATACATAGCTTGTTCGAAAGCACCTGTTTGAGGTTTCTACTTTTTAGCCATAGCATGAAGGTGTTGAATTATTTGATAAAATGCTTTGGTAGACATGTATGAAAAATGTGGTAGCATAGAAAAGGTAGTGAACTATTTGAAAAAATGCTTCAAAAAAATATGGTCTCATGGTGATGGAATGCCATAATGAATGCCATGACAAGAAATTTCTATGGATTGTCATGGCGTTTCCATCACTATGAGACCACCTGAGGCATTTTTTAGTTCTGCCTGTCTATGCTATTTCTTACTATTAACCAATGCTTTGATGTTTTTCCGGCATCCATATCTTGTTTGAAGCACACATTTTTAGGCTTTTAGCCATACTTGACAAGGCAATGAACTGTTTGATAAAATGATTTGGTAGACATGTATGAAAAATGTGGTAGCATAGACAAGCTGTCACCATCACGATATTTATGTGGTTGTAGTATGTTTTGTGCAATGTAATCAGCGATACGAATATAACCAACAAAAATCTATTTTCTATAATTCATGGATTGAACTCTATATTTTATATGCTATCAATGTCTGTATGCTATGGAAATGCCATTAAATTTATTTTTTAAAGTAGTGTGCTATGTGTGATACTATCAACAATGTAATTATATACTGATTACTCCTTCTTTTTACATAATCTAACATATTTCAAACTTTTCATAGGCTATCTCGACACATCGAAGGCAACAAAGGCAAGACTAGAAAAGCACGGGCAACAAACTTGGCTCTGGTGGTTATATGAAATTAGCCATGAATTGTAAGTATCAATAAATGAAATATTGCATCCAAATTATAATAAATTGAAAACAATTTTGGTTTTATCACACCATAGAAGCAAAATTCATGATCTTCTGCAAAAATGTAGGGTTCTGAATTCAACAGAGTTCCCACAGAAGAGGACTTCAAGATTTCCTTCCAGCAAGGCTATGGAGTCGTGGCTGAATGCCTAAGAGTCTTGACTGGGCAAACACAATCTTCCATTGCATCCGACACGTAGGTAAATAAACTCAATAAAGTTTATTTAAAATTGAATACTTGTGAAATCTATTCAATATTAATTTCCACCATAAAGTAATTACATGCCTATTTGTTTTAAACATTCAAGCAATGATAATACTGCACATGACATTGGAATGCAGCCTGGTGAGGGTGGATTAGAATGTGCAAATGAAGGTCATGGTGTGCATCTCGGTACTTTAGAGCATGTAGAGCGTGATCAACATGTTGAGCATGATCAGGCTAGGGAAGATCAGGAATATGATGTGGCCCCATTAGGTAAAGAGGATCACTCTAAAGTTCTTTTAAACATATTTAATTGCAATTGGTGTATAATTAATGCAACCTTTTGTGTTTCAACTTTAGAGCATGTAGAGCGTGATCAACGTGTTGAGTATGATTAGGCTAGAGAAGATCAGGAACATGATGTGGCCCCATCAGGTAAAGAGGACCACCCTCATGTTCTCTTAAACATATTTAATTTCAATTGGTGTATTAATTAATGTAACCTTTCATGTTTCAACTCAGATCAGGATTTAGAGGGTGTTCAACATGTTGAGCATGATTCTATAACAAAAGTTCAGGAACATGATGTGGACCCATCAGGTAAAGAGAACCACTCTAATGTTATTTTAATTAATGAAATACTTGTAACAATAATAATAAAACATATCAATTTAACATTTCTTTTTTATTACAATAGATCCCCCCTTGAAGTGGCATCCACGTCATGAGCGATGACTACACGTACATTAAGATCACAAGCAGAGGGTAGAACAACTAAAGGGGAACATATATTGATTTAGAAAACGATACTCCACTTCACCTTTATGTAGCTTTCAAAAAGAAACAAAAAAAAGTGATTGTAATCATATCATGACAACCATATTTTTGATAATATGTAAAATTTGAAAGAATGAATATTATATGTTAATGAATGAATGTGAATATGTTAATTAATGAATGTTATAGGTTAATGAATGAATGTTATATGTTATTAATGGATGAATGAATGTTATATGTTATTAATGGATGAATGAATGAATGTTATATGTTATTAATGGATGAATGAATGATTAATGTTATATGATTGGGTATGGGGAATTGAGAGTGATGTGAGGGGGGGAGGGGCCAAATGAGCTTCCACTATCATGTGGTTGGCCATGTTAAGTAGAGAATATTAAACTATTCTTGAAACAAAGAGAAGCTCAATAAGGTAATGCACTTTTCAATATAAGAAATGCATCGTTTGAAGCATTAAACCAATATGCAGTCTGTATGTATGATCAGTCATCAATCTCCACAATGGTACATTTCTATGAATATTTTTATAAAAAAAAAAAATTGTTGCTTCGTCGCAATTTCGATAACAACCACTGACGAATCAATAGAAAGGCTCGACGAAGTTGCTATAGCTACAACGAAGATTTCTCTGTAACTCCTTGCCCATTTCATCATAATTTCGACGAGTTTTGGCGTTGCTACCACGCTACTCCTTGCCCATTTCATCGCACTTGCAATGAACTTTTGGTGTTCTTCCGACGCTACTCCTTGCTAATTTTGTCGCAAAGTTGACGAACTCTTGGTGTTGTTTCAACGCTACTACTTGAATATTTCGTCGCACATTCGATGAATGTTTGGTGTTGTTTCAACACTACTCCTTGCCCATTTTGTCAAAATGGCGACGAATGTCTATTGTTGTTTCAACGCTACTGCTTGCCCATTTTGTTGAACTGGCAATGAAATTTTGTTGTAATTCATTGGTGGATACACAAATTTTTCATCGATATTTTGACGAATGTTCGAGGCATTTCACGATGTCGTCGATCGATGATTCTTTTCCGTTAGTTTGATGTTTAATTCGTCATTAGACGTTCGATGAAAAAATAGCGACAAAAATATTTTTGCCATTTTGTCGCTCTTCCGACAAAGATTTGTCGAGCGACCGACGAACGGCCATCAGAAAATGGTGTCAAATTCAATAGTGATAATTACATAAACTTCAATCAAAAGCATTAACAAAACCCACAAAAATACTATCAAAACACAACTTTCCATAACACAATCAAATCTTTATGCAGACCTCTGAAACTTCTGGTGGATAGACTAGATACTCTCATCAATAAACCCTTTAGTCCACAACAACTGATCTTCAACGTACTAAGAAAGACACCTTCATGACCTTATTGTTCCACTGGGAACCTACAACACTTTCTTTAACAATTTTCTCAATATCCTCCACATATACAGCCTTCAATACAATAGTGCTAATAGTGTTGACATCAATGACAGCCACATATCAGCATTACAACCACAGCATCCAACAATCTCCCCCTTTGGCATTGATGGCAACACATGATGTGAAAAATACCATCAACACAACTACACTTACTCCCCCTTAGATTGTGACTCTTTTCCTCAATTGATCTTCTCCCCAAAAATATTTTTCATATTTCTCTTCTCCCCCTTTGACATCAATGGAAAATAACTTCCCACATAAAAGCTCTGAACCACATATATGCACATCTAACTACTCCACCTAAGTAGTAGCCACGGAAACATCAATCCGGATTAGAATATAGCTTTGAAGCATACGGATTGATGCAAGCAAATGCATCTTTAGTTCATATCAGGAGGGGTAATCACCCCTAGCATCCCTCTAAGATACTCAAAAGTATCCGTTGGCAACAGCTTGGTGAAAATTTCTACAACTTGTTCTTTGGTAGGCACATACTTCAGTCTGACTTCTTTTTCACTCACTTTCTCCCTCAAGAAGTGAAACTTGATTGATATATCTTTGGTCTTAGAGTGTAGCACTGGATTCTTCAATATTTTAATTACACTTGAGTTGTCAGAGCATATGGAAATAAGCTCATCATATACTACTCTGATATCTTTCAACATTTGTTTCATCCACATCACTTAAGTATAGTTGTTTCTAGTAGCAATATACTTTGCCTCAACAGTAGATAGAGAAATGGAATTATGCTTTTTACTCAACCAAGACACCAGCTTCTTTCCTAGGAAGAAAGCACCACTACTAGTACTTTTCCTGTCATTTACATCTCCTGCCCAATCCACATCAGTATATGCACTCAAAGTAAGATCATCATCTTTAGGATACCAAAGCCCAAAATCAATTGTTCCTTTCAAATACCTAAAAATTCTCTTTATAGTAGTCACATGATATTCTTTTGGATCAACCTGAAATCTAGCCACCATCAATACAAAATTCATGATGTCTGGTCTGGTTTGAGTTCAATAGAGCAATCCACCAATCATTGACCTATATCTTATTTTATTTTCCTTGGGAGAATCATCATTCTATGTTAACTTGCATATGATTACCATGGGAGTACCAACAGGCTTTGAGTCTTCCATGCCAAACTTTTTTAGCAACTCTCTCACATATTTAGACTAAGATATGAAAATTCCATTGTCTAACTAAGTAACTAGTAATCCTAGAAAGAACTTCATCTCTCCAATCATACTCATTTCAAATTCACTCTTCATTTCATCAGCAAACTTCATATATAGATTATCATCTCCTCCAAAAATAATGTCATCAACAAAGACTTCAATAATCAACTCTTTGTCATGATCCAATTTGAAATACAAGTTGTTGTCAGCAGTACCTTTATTGAATCCAAGCTTCAATAAGTATTTATCTAGTCTAGCATACCAGGCTCTAGGAGTTTGCTTGAGTCCATAGAGAGCTTTCTTCAATCAGCAAACCATGTCTTCCTTTTCAGTCAGTTGAAATCCATCTGGTTGTTCAACATATACCTCTTCTTCTAATTCATCATTTAGAAAAGTTGACTTCACATCCATTTGATAGAATTTATAGTTCTTATATGCAGCATAAGCAAGAAATAATCTTACAGCTTCAATTCTAGCAACAGGGGTAAAGGTTTCTTCAAAATCAATACCTTCCATTTGTGAATACCCTTTACATACCAGTCTTGCTTTATTTCGGACAACTTCACCTTGTTCATTCAGCTTATTCTGAAAGACCCATTTAGTACCAATCACATTTTATCTTTACGTCTGGGAACAAGAATCCATGTATCATTCTTTTCAATCTGCATCAGTTCTTCCTTCATAGCTTCCATCCAGTGTTCATCATTACAAGCTTCATTGACATCTATAGGTTCAATCTTGGAAATTAGGCAACTACTCTTCTGCAATCCTTTTTCTAGTCTGCACACCTTTATTCTTATCTCCTATAATCTGATTTTTAGAATGATTCAACCTTACATACCTCAGAACTTTAGGATTTTCTTGCACTTTTGGTTCTTCTGTTCTTTCTTCTGCACTTCCACTTGTTTCTCCTTCCTTACTTTCTTGATTTAACAGAACAATTTGGAGTTGATTATGTGCCTGAGCCTTCTTCCCTTTGTTTGTACTATCTTCCTAATCATCTAAATCATATCCATAGTATCTGGATGATTTAGTGGAATCCTCATCAACTCTAACATTTGCACTTTCAACCATTTTCCTTAGTCTTTTATTAAAGTATCGGTAAGCCTTACTTTTAGTAGAGTAACCTAGAAATATTCCTTCATCGCTTCTTGCATCAAACTTTCCTATGTCCTCATCTCTCTTAATATAACACTTGCTTCCAAAGATATTGAAATATTTAACAGTAGGCTTATAACCAAACCATAGTTCAAAAGGAGTCTTACCAGAATTACCATTGACATTTATCCAATTTAAAGTGTACACAGCAGTGCTTACAGCTTCACTCCAATAGATGTAAGGCACATTTCCTTCAATCATCATTGTTCTAGTAGCATCCATAATTTTTTTGTTCTTTCTCTTTGCAACCCCATTCTGTTGAGGGGTTTGGGGAGAAGATAACTGTCTTTTGATTCCATTTCCTTCACAGAAACAATTGAACTCCCTAGAGGTGAACTCACCACCTCTGTCTGACCTTAGGCATTTGATTTTCAGACCTTTCTCATTCTCTGCCATAGCTTTGAAAATTTTGAACTTCTCTAATGCTTCACATGTTTCTCTTAAGAAAGCAACCCATATCATCCTATAGTAATCATCAATAAGTAGCATAAAGTACATTTCTCCTTGTAGACTTCTAACTCTGGAGGGACCACACAAATTAATATGCACCATCTCCAGTATTCCATTAGAATGATGTTGTTTTCTCCAAAAAGAAACTATAGTCTTTTTTCCCATCTGACATTCCTTGCAAATTATGTTAGTGGGATTTACTAGCCTAGGTAGGTCTCTTACTGCTTGAGTGGAGCTTTCGTTGACAATGTTATCAAAATTCACATGACACAACCTCCTATGCCATAACCAACTTTAATCTACTTGAGCAATTAAACAGCTTTCACTAGTAGCATTCAGGTGAAAAATATTACCTCTTGTCTTTTTACCTAAAGCAATTACATTTCTAGAACTTCCAAGTATCCTGCATCTTCCACCTTTGAACTGAAGATCATAGCCTTTTTCCACCATTTGTCTAATGCTCAACAGGGTGTGCTTCAAGCCTTCAACATAAAGGACATCATCAGTGTTATGCTTACCACCAAGACAAATAGATACTCTGCCATGAATCACACCAGCATTGTTATCTTTGAATCTTACAACCCCACCTTCATATTTCTCTAGAATTACAAATTTGCTTGTCACTAGTCATATGATGTGAGCATCCGCTATCAATAACCCACTCGTCCTTTTCTTTAATTCAGGTTGTAAGAGCTTTCTCAACTTTAGCAGATTCAATAGCCACCAGACCATTTTCCTTGATAGCGAGGAACACCCATTAATCTTCATTTCCATTTTCTTTATCAGATTCTTCATTAGTCACACCTTCTTCAGCAAAATAGCACTTCTTTTGAAATCTAGATTTGTAGGGCTTAGACCTAGGAACTCTTTCTGGACACCTTGAAGCAAAATGACCTATTTCATTGCAAGAGAAACATTTAATAGGAAACATTCCTTTATACTTACCTTGTCCTCTGCCTTCTTTCTTCACAATTGGTGCTTCCAACTCTTCTACTTCTCTTTCTTCATCTTAAAGTTGTTTCATTTATTCCTCATACTGGAATAACTTTCTGGAACACTCTTCTGGATCATATCTTTTCTTTTTTCTTCTAGATACAGTAGCCTTAAATGCAGATTCAATCTTGGGAACAGATTCACCAAATTCACTAAACTCAAAGGCAGCAAATTTACCAATCAGTGTATCTCTTGTCACATTCATCACTGATTTGATTTCTTCAATAGCATGAGCATTTTCTCTGTAAGAGGAAGGCAATGATCTGAGCACTTTAGCTAAAATTTCTTCCTCTTCTAGGGTACCACCGGCATATCTAATACCCATTACTAGTTCATTTACTTTTTGCATTAAAGAAGAAATATTTTCATCTTCACCCATCTTCAAATTTTCATACTTGCATTTCAAAATCTGTAGCTTAGCCATCTTCACATGTGCATCTACTTCATACAAAGTTTCCAGCTTCATCCAAATCTCATGATTTGTCTTCAAACCCATCACATTTGTCATTTTCGAACTTGACAGAGCACTCAGCAAAGCTTCAATAGCCCTGATGTTATTCTCATCCTCTTTAATTTCATCAAGAGTGGAAGGACCATTATGAGGAATAACAAATCTATTCTTTGTAATCTTCTAGAAGGGTTCACCAATACATCTCAAATGACACTCCATCCTGGCTTTCCACAATGAGTAGTTTGTTCCATCAAATCTAGGACTATCCTTCTTGTATGATGCCATCTCAAATCACCTCAAGCTTTTAAACTTCTTCAGAGGAACCTTCTCTTATACCAATTGTTGGAAAAACAAGGACAGACAACTAAGAGGGGGGATGAATCAATTTTCACAGAATACTTAAAATTTTAAAACTTAACTTTATCTCAGATTTGATGAAAGAACAATAAACCATAAACATTCAACACATCAAAAGCATAGAGAACACCATGATTTTTAAGTGGAAACCCTGTTAGGGGAAAAACCACGGTGGATGTTTGATCCGGGGGACAATTTTTCAGTGAAAATTAAAGTGTTCCTAATGCTCCAGATTTCAGCTCCATCAGAAAGAGAACGACGTCCTGATTCCAACGCAACTTGAACGGGGCGAAAAGGACTCCGTTTGTGCAAGTTACGGCCAGTCAAACTGGCTTCAGGGGCGTCCAGAAGGCAGAAAAAAATAATCATCTCAGAAATCGACGGAATCAGCGTCATCGCGAAGAGCTCGTCGAGACGATTCCGACGGCGTTCGTTTCGTCAAAATCCGACGTCGTATGCTCAAGTTACAGGCAGTCAAACTTCAGTCAACTTGAAGGTACAGAAGATGACGTCAGCATGCTGACGTGGCAGTCCGTACTGTACGGATTCTATATGGACGAATTCAGCCGAAACACGTGGCATATGAGTCATCTGTACGGACCAATCATTGGACGACACGTGTCTGTCCGTACCAGTGACGTGGCATCCGTACTCGGACGTGGCACCCAGTCAGCGACACGTGGCAGTCTAGTCATCATCCGAGTCAGCATTTTTGGCGAATCAGGGCTCGACACGTCAGCGTCCTTGTCGGCGAACAATTGGTCCTCGTCGGCAGACAGCGTGGCGGGGTGTGGCCAATAAATGCTTGACACGTGTCATATTTGTTTAGCGCATATCCGGCCGATGATGGAGTTTGTTTCAACCAAAAAAATATGGTGGTTGTTATTCGAACCAACAACCTATAACCAGTCCGAAACCGTCGCCAGCCGTTTCACCGGTGCATAGTCACCTACTTCATATAGCCGGCCGTTTTCTTTTATTGTGGATTACGTTAAGATTTTTGGTTAAAACGAGCGGTCGGGGGTTTTGAACCCCCGACCACGCGGGGATTAAAATGATTTGCCACCGCTGTGCCACGCAAGGGTTCTGATATATGTGTGGACCGCGGTTTCTTTTGATAAATATTTCAAACCGAATCCTTAACAAATGGCTTGATAAAGCCTAAACAAACAAAACCACCAAAAACCTCCTGAAACAAGAAGATGTCAGAGGATAAAATAGACCTGATACGAGCTTATCAGGGAGGATATGCATTTATTTTGATGGTTAAGCCTAATTAGGCAAATTTCTTGTATAAAAGGAGGGGTATAGACTTTGATTTGACAAGTCCAGGTTGAGATAGCGGGAGAATGCTCGAGAGTCTTTGAAGACATTTCTGCATATCAGAGTACTGTCATGCTGCTGAATGCTTGAAGGAGATAGTCTTGAAGCCATTGTAATTGATTTTTGGAGCTAATCGGATCGGTCCTCCATTGGAGAGGGACCCGGAGACGTAGTCCTTAGGGACGAACTCCGTTATCAATTGGTTTCGTCTCTCTATTCTTCTCTCTTTTCTTTCTCAGTTGATCTTGGCATTCATTTAATTATTTTATGTTCATTTATTTCATTTGAGCATTTAATTTGTAATCATTTAAGTTAAACGTTGTAATAATTGATCTTTTAACGTTAAGCATTCTGTAAGCAACTAGTCCTAGATCCTAAATAGATCAAGTTGGTATCAGAGCTATGTATGTGGCTTGTATTGCAATTTGAATGCTAACGAGATCCAGGTTGCAACGAGGCGAAGGAGAACTTGAAGAATACAATCCAGAAATCGGAAGACGAAGAGTTAATCAACCGTCACAGATGGAAGAAAAAGAAGGTGGTCAAAGTTCAGAGCTTAGTGTCAAGGATTTCCAGAAGCTATTTCTTGACATGAAGGCAATGGTGGACGAACTTTATGCTGAAAAGAAGAAGCACGAAAAGGGAGGTTCTTCAAAGCACAAGAAGCAGAAAGACACAGAGGGGAAAGCTCCAGAAATTCCTTCTCCTCCTTCTACTTCTCCCCTTCTTCTCCCCTTCTCCTCCTTCTCCTCCTTCTCCTTCTCCTTCTTCTAATGTAAATCCATTTAAGAGCAAATCTAAGCCTGTAATTAAGCTTGATGTAAAATTTGAGTTACCTAAATACTGTGGGGAGTTAAATGCTGAGAAATTAGACGATTGGGTCCAACAAGTAGAAGTATACTGTAGGATACAAGGCCTAGTAGAAGATGCTTCTAGGATTCAATTAGCAACTCTCCGGTTGGGAGGTACAGCTCTCACCTGGTGGGAGAGTAAAACTCGTGAAGAAATTGCTCACCATGGTCATGTTAATATGTCTTGGATGGAGTTTGTTGCTGCCCTTAGGAAACAATTCTACCCTTTAGGTTACATGCAACAGTTAACCATGAATTGGCAAACCTTTAGGCAAGGTAAGGGGCAGTCTGTCCAGGAGTATACTCATGAGTTTAGGAAACGGGCCATTGCTCTTAATGTTCCCTTGTATACCCAAGACACATTACTTAAGTATATTGGTGGTTTACATTCTTACCTTAGGCACACTATTTTGATGTTGAGTCCCAACAATCTAGACGAGGTGTCTGTTCAAGCTACTCATATAGAGTCAAGGGGTAAGAATACATTTAGTGATAACTTTTCTAAGAAGCCATCTAAGTTCGAGGGTAAGTCTAAAGGGAAAGACAAAGACAAAGATAAAGGCAAAGGGAAGAAGACAGCTACAGCTCAGAAAGAGGGTGAGAAACCTATGTGCTCCCATTGCAAGAAAGAGGGGCATGATGATTCAAGATGCTGGAAGCTTCATCCTGAGTTGAGGCCGAAAAGATATGGAGGTAATAAAGGCAAGAAGACTACTGCAGTGATTCAACAAGATCTTGGTTCAGACTCCGGAGATGAGTCAAAGATTGTTGCTACCGGAATCCAAGGTAAAGGGAAAGGTATATCTCTCTCATCTGATGCAAGTTTTTCTAATGCCAGTGCAAGTACAAGTAAGGAATCTTCTCCTAAGGTTGATAAGCAAAGAAATGAATTGTTTCATATTCGTGTTGTAACAAAACACACTAAGATTGATACTCTGTTTGATACGGGTTCACAAGTCAATTTAATATCTGAAGAAGTTGTAAAGAAACTTAATTTGGCTACAACACCTCATCCGAAACCATATCCACTCGGATGGGTTTGCAATGATGCACAATTAAAAGTAACTAAACAGTGTAAATTGAGATTTGCTATCACTGCAAACTTTGTAGATGAGGTAGAAGTCGATGTGGTCCCTTTGGATATTTGTGGGCTTGTGTTAGGGAGTCCTTATCTTTATGACAGAAAAGCAATCTTTTATAGGGGGGAGAATAAGTATCATCTTTTTAAAGATGGAGTAGAATACATTGTACGGGCACATAAGGTGAAGACTAATCTTACACTAGTTAATGCTGGTCAAATGAAGAGGTTGGTCAACTCAAGTAAAAACTTTGTATTGATGCTTGTAAAAGCCAAAGAAGATGATAAATCTGAGGCATTCAAGGGGTGTGACCCAAAACATAAAACTGAAATGGTCAAGATTATTTCCGCTTATGATGACATGTTTCAGGAACCGAAGGGGTTACCACCCAAGAGAGAGATACACATGAAATCCAGTTACAGCAGGATGTGCCACTTCCTAATATCGGCATGTACCGTTTATCAGTTATGCAGAATGAGGAAATTAAAAAGCAAGTTCAAGAGTTGGTGGAAAAAGGAGTTATTCGTCCTAGTACTTCTCCTTGCGGTTCTCCAATTGTCTTGGTTCCAAAGAAAGATGGAACTTGGAGGATGTGCATCGACTATCGTGCCTTGAACAAGATAACGGTAAAGAACAGGTATCCTCTTCCCAGAATAGATGATTTACTTGATCAGTTAAAACATGCAGTTTACTTTACTAAGTTAGATTTGAGAAGTGGTTATCATCAGATAAGAATTGCAGAAGATGATATCTGGAAGACTGCATTTAAGACAAAACAGGGACTGTTTGAATGGTTGGTTATGCCTTTTGGGCTTTGTAATGCACCAGCTACTTTTATGAGAGTCATGAATGATGTCTTTCGTCCTTTTATTGATGATTTTGTCATAGTCTATCTAGATGATATCCTTGTATTCAGTCGAACTTGGGAAGATCATGTAAGTCATGTAAAGAAAGTCTTTGATGTATTGAGAAAAGAAAAATTGTATGTAAAGATGTCTAAATGTGAATTTGCTAAGACATCCTTAGTGTACTTAGGCTATGTCGTAGGGAGTGGTCAATTGAAAGTAGACCCTGCAAAGGTCGAAGCTATTGTAAAATGGCCTAAGCCAAGTACAGTCACAGAGGTCAGAAGTTTCTTAGGTGCAGTTCAGTACTGGAGAAAGTTTATTGCAAACTTCTCTTTTATAGCATCACCATTACATGCATTAACCAGTACAAAGGCAACTTTTCAGTGGGGAGGTCCACAACAGAAGGCTTTCGACACTTTGAAGGGAAAGTTGAGCACCGCACCAATTTTGGCCTTACCAGATCTACATCAACCATTTGAGATCGAGACAGATGCGAGTGGGTTTGCCATGGGGCGATAACTCATGCAAGGAAGGTAAACCAGTTTTATACCACTCTGAAACTTTTGAGGGTGATAGTAACCTATCCGTTATGATAAAAGAACATGCTTTAGTTGAGTGTTAAAAAAATGGAAACATTACATAATGGGGAAGCGTAATCCACTTTTAGCGATCACCCGACCACTTACGTTATTTGCACTCACAAGCTAAAGCAACAAAGTAAAGGCACTTTTAGGTGGATGGGTTTTCTAGCGATTTCATTTGGTTAATAAAGTATAAAGAAGAGTACCCATAACAAAGGTATGAGACATGCTCTCTAGACCTCCTATGATGAATGCTTTGATAATCCTTGAGAATAGTTCTATGGTTCATGAAAGTTTTCAGGAACAATATGCTAATGATGAGAACTTTAAGGATATCTATGCTGCTTTAATGAATGGTAAACATGTAGAAGAGAAAGATTATTATGTGCAAGATAAACTATTATATCACTTGGGTAAATTATGTGTTCCAAAAGATGAACAAGCACAGGTGATTAGAGAAGCACATACCTCATTGATTGCAGGACACTTTGGGGTAAAAAAAACATTGACTCAGCTGCAGAAGTATTGTTATTGGCCTCAAATGCAAGAAACTGTAACTAAATATATTAGAGGTTGTGTTATGTGTGCAACTAGTAAGCCTAGTAACAGGAAATTGGGCTTGTACACACCTCTACCTGTACCTTCTCGTCCATGGGAAAGTGTGTCAATGGACTTTGTTGGGGGGTTACCTATGTCTAGGAAGGGACATGATTACATGTATGTAGTAGTTGATCGGTTCAGCAAAATGTGTATCTTAATGCCATGTAAAAAGCAAGTCACTGCTGAACTGACAGCTCATTTGTACTTTCAATTTGTATGGGTTCATTTTGGGTTACCTACTTCTATTGTATCGGATCGAGATTCTACCACCGATTCTTGAAATTTTTGGTCAACTTTGTAGGGACTCATGGATACCAAACTAAAGAAAATTACAACCTTCCATCTATAGACCGATAGGCAGACAAAGGTAGTGAACAAAATAGTTGTACATCTAATTAGATGTTATTTCAGCAAACATCCCAAGTTGTGGGATGAGAGTCTTCATTATGTGCAACATTCGTACAATCATGCGGCACACTCTTCTACAAAGAGATCTCCTTTTTGAGACATGCTGATTTGTAATGCCCAAGACAGATGGATTTTGCTTTTGGGAAAGATGATGTTGAAGATGGGCGCCATGATGCGAGGCTTTGAAGTTCATCGAGAAAAGTCAAAGCAATTCATCGAGGCGGTGGAAGCACCGGTTGGAGCGAGCCAAGAAGAAGCAAAATACAAGGTTAAGCCATGACAAGCATCGCACTGATCATCATTTTCAGGTTGGAGACAGAGTTTGGTTACATATCAGCAAGGAAAGGATGCAAGGTGAAGGTAAAAAGCTTAAGCCAATTAGGTATGGTCCTTTTGAGATCCTTGAGAAGATTGGTACCAATGCCTTTCACCTCAATCTTCCTCCATACATGCATATTTATTCGGTTGTCAATGTTGAGAATTTGAAACTTTATGAGCCTCCAATGATCCTAGATGAAGTCACAGACATTCAAGTTCCATCAGTTGATGACCTTTCACCAGAGTACATGTCAGAGTTGCCAGAAGATGTTATTCTCGACAGGAATGTCAGAACTTCACGAAGAGGAGATGTTGAGTACCTCAGAGTGGGCCTGAAGGGGATGCATCCAAGCAAAGCAAGATGGATGGAGATTGGTAAAGTGAGGGAACTTTACCCTCACTTACTTTCCAAGTAATCAAGCTTTCGGAGGTCCTAAAGCTCTCCAGTGGGGAGGCCTGATCCGGGGGACAATTTTTCAGTGAAAATTAAAGTGTTCCTAATGCTCCAGATTTCAGCTCCATCAGAAAGAGAACGATGTCCTGATTCCAACGCAACTTGAACGGGGCGAAAAGGACTCCGTTTGTGCAAGTTACGGCCAGTCAAACTTCCAGTCAAACTGGCTTCAGGGGCGTCCAGAAGGCAGAAAAAAATAATCATCTCAGAAATCGACGGAATCGGCGTCATCGCGAAGAGCTCGTCGAGACAATTCCGACGGCGTTCGTTTCGTCGAAATCCGACGTCGTATGCTCAAGTTACAGGCAGTCAAACTTCAGTCAACTTAAAGGTACAGAAGATGACGTCAGCATGCTGACGTGGCAGTCCGTACTGTACGGATTCTATATGGACAAATTCAGCCGAAACACGTGGCATATGAGTCATCTGTACGGACCAATCATTGGACGACACGTGTCTGTCCGTACCAGTGACGTGGCATCCGTACTCGGACGTGGCACCCAGTCAGCGACACGTGGCAGTCCAGTCATCATCCGAGTCAGCATTTTTGGCGAATCAGGGCTCGACACGTCAGCGTCCTTGTCGGCGAACAATTGGTCCTCGTCGGCAGACAGCGTGGCGGGGTGTGGCCAATAAATGCTTGACACGTGTCATATTTGTTTAGCACATATCCGGCCGATGATGGAGTTTGTTTCAACCAAAAAAATATGGTGGTTGTTATTCGAACCAACAACCTATAACTAGTCTGAAACCGTCGCCAGCCGTTTCACCGGTGCATAGTCACCTACTTCATATAGCCGGCCGTTTTCTTTTATTGTGGATTACGTTAAGATTTTTGGTTAAAACGAGCGGTCGGGGGTTTTGAACCCCCGACCACGCGGGGATTAAAATGATTTGCCACCGCTGTGCCACGCAAGGGTTCTGATATATGTGTGGACCGCGGTTGCTTTTGATAAATATTTCAAACCGAATCCTTAACAAATGGCTTGATAAAGCCTAAACAAACAAAACCACCAAAAACCTCCTGAAACAAGAAGATGTCAGAGGATAAAATAGACCTGATACGAGCTGATCAGGGAGGATATGCATTTATTTTGATGGTTAAGCCTAATTAGGCAAATTTCTTGTATAAAAGGAGGGGTATAGACTTTGATTTGACAAGTCCAGGTTGAGATAGCGGGAGAATGCTCGAGAGTCTTTGAAGACATTTCTGCATATCAGAGTACTGTCATGCTGCTGAATGCTTGAAGGAGATAGTCTTGAAGCCATTGTAATTGATTTTTGGAGCTAATCGGATCGGTCCTCCATTGGAGAGGGACCCGGAGACGTAGTCCTTAGGGACGAACTCCGTTATCAATTGGTTTCGTCTCTCTATTCTTCTCTCTTTTCTTTCTCAGTTGATCTTGGCATTCATTTAATTATTTTATGTTCATTTATTTCATTTGAGCATTTAATTTGTAATCATTTAAGTTAAACGTTGTAATAATTGATCTTTTAACGTTAAGCATTCTGTAAGCAACTAGTCCTAGATCCTAAATAGATCAATGTTAGTCCACAATATTATACCCTATTAAAAGTATAATAAAAAATAATGGGAATGCACATGCATTCAGGCACACTGCCTAGAGCTCACTACTCAAATACAAGAGGGTTCACTACCCAAGAATACAAAGCAATTCGGATTAGATCCACAGGGTATGAACTGAGAAAATAGCTTCTGCAAAATCTTGATTATAGTTCTAGTTAAGCACAAAAATACTTCTTCACACTTCGCTCAAACTTCTTCACACGCTGCTCTGGAATCGAATGAATAAATCACTATTCACATATTTGCACTTTCTCTGGCTCTTCCTCACACCACACACACTAATTTTGCACAAACAACCACTCTTATATATCAACAACCTAGATTTACATCAACAACTTCGTCAACCAAAATATAAAACATATTTACAATGTCGGCCCCAAATTTACAAATAAATTTTTAATGTGAATCAAACATCGTCAGCTAATATTATGATGCGACCTAAAACAATATCCTTGAGTGTGCCAAACATTCAAATTTAAATCTCCAAGGATCTGCAACATGTTACAACCATCATGTCAGCTAAGAACATGAAAACTTGAACACACACAAGAAAAATCTTTGACCATGAGCACACTGATCAACGCGAACGTACAACAAGGATAGAGAATGATCTAGAAGCATCCACAAGAAACAATAACTAACAAAGAGGCATCCACAACATCTAATATTACCATAATTACATAAACTTCAATCAGGAGCACTGACAGAACTCACAAAAATATTGTCAGAACACAATTGTCCATAACATGATCAAATCTTTATGCAGACTTCTAAAACTTCTAGTGGATAGACTAGATACTATTAGCAATAAAATATTTAGTCCACAACAACTGATTTTCAACATACTGAGCAAGACACGTTCATGACCTTTACTGTTCCACTAGGAACCTGCAACACTTTCTTTAACAATTTTCTCAATATCCTCGACATATACAACCTTCAATACAACAATGATAATAGTGTTGACATCAATGACAACCACATATCAGAAATACAACCACAACATCTAACACTCTAGTGGAAATAAAATACCTAGCCACAATGGGAAGTAGAAGCAACAAGGTCAGCATAAACTTTGAACTCAACCCCAACAAGTTAGAAGCCAATAAGCCAGCACTAAACCACATTTTCAAGCTGATTTTAAAAACAACTCCTTCAATAGTAGAAACTTCTGCCACCATCAACAAAGTAGCAAAAACCAAGAAGTCCAAAGGCATCTCCAAAGCACGGGAATTGAAGAATTAGAGCCTGAGTATATGTAGAGAGAAGTAGAACCCCAAACATTCAAAAATACCCTCAAACCCAGGGTCCCCAACCAATATTTGGAGAGCAAACAAGAGAGGTAGATGAACACAACAAGGGCTCAACCAAACCACCACAAACCAAGGAAAAGAAATGGCCACCACCACCAAGGAGACACCTAAATCAAGAAATAATCCATCCAAGAATGCAACATATCCCAACCACAACTCAACAAACCCCAGCCACAAAAAGGCAGATACATCACCATCAACTAGCACCACGTCCAAGAACTACACCAAACCAATGAAATAAAATCCATCCCACCAAGCAGAGAAGAGGCTAAGGGAATAGAACAAAGATGGACCCAAGAACCACTGAGCAGTTGTTTCCCAACCAACCATCGACAGACCAAAAGCAAAGGACTTTGACCCCTTAAAGGAAAGAGAAACAAAGGAGAGCAACAATATAGTCAAAACTTACCACAAAGGCATCCACTACACAACACAGGAAAAAATCATACCCAAAAATAATGCCCAAGGCAGACATAGGGCTACTAGCACAGAACACCAACGGTCTGCACAGACAAAGTACCCACTGGATAAAGTAGCACACAACATTCCTCCTCACAACAACCACAACCTCGACCCCCACAGGACCAAGACCCACAAGCCAACCTGACTAGAAAATATCATAGCTCCACAGATACCATGTAACCAAGAAACGTTGAAAAATCAGCACCTGAATTGAGTAGAGAGAAGGCACACAACCCCCGCACACCACACATAGCAAGAGTCGCAAAGGAGGAGGGAAAAATACGCCATCTGTAAACCCCTAATCACCATCACCATTATCAAAGTCTGCTTCACCATCTCCAACAGCTTCAGAATTCAAACAAGCACCCCCGTGCCTTTTCCCACTCTCCATTATGAGAGAGAAAGAATTACATAATATGCTATGTTAATCTTCTTTCCTTTCTTTTCTTTCTCATATCTTTTTTTATTCCTATTAGCTCTTTCTGGACACTTTGCAGCATAATGACCTATTTCTCCATAACTAAAGCATTTAAAGGGTAACTTACCTTCATACTTACCAAAGCCTTTCCTCATCCTTCTCACAAAGTTACCTTCTATTAAATTAAAATTTTCTTCATCCAAATCTTTAGCTTTTGTAGCCTTAAAAGAAATTTCTAATTTACATCCATTCCTTAGACTCGGCTTCCTCATCTCATAAGATGTCAAAAATCCCAACAATAGATATTTAGTGCAAGTCTTTGTAGTGTAGTAAAATGCATACCCTTGTATTTTCACACTTATTTGGGTCCTCCTTGCTTTATGTATCCTCATTTATGTCTTAATTGGTCCTATTTTGGATCCACAAGTCTATCAAACTATATATTTTTATGAAAAATCCTGAAAAAAAATTAAAAGATAAATGATCATTTAATTTTTTTGTCTGTGTGTCCTTGATTTGTGGACTGGGACTAAAATGCCACCTAGGGAATATTTTTCCTCCATGGGTCTTGGGACCCTAATTTTGAAACCACCAAAATAGGTCCCTTTTTGGAGTTTGTGCCATGAGAATTGAGTCTTGGGACTAAGACAACACCTAGGTCGTCTTAGTCTTCCTTGGCTTACTTTTGGGGTTTAATTTCAAATTTGGGTGGGATTTAGCCTCCTTCATTTAATGAATACATATGTCAGCTTGGTGTGATGTAATTTCGGGATATTAAGCATGAATAAGTATAAATACAAGGTTCCTCCACTCATTTTTCATAAGCAAGATAGCAAGCATTCAAGTATTCATTCCTAAGGAAATTTTATGCATTCAATTCATCAAGTATTTGGAGCCATTATCAAGATTCAAGTATCATGTCAAGGGTTTAGTGCATCCATTCATGTTGTTGAGCCAAGATTGTGGATGTAGCATTGAAGATCTATTTGCAACCATTGTTCACATCATATCCAATGGTCCAAGATCTACATTATCCATGGCCACTACATGGTAGATTGTATATTTTCTTCACAAGACATCATCTAAGGTGATATCATTTACATATTTCATGTTTCATGCTTCATTTCATTCATTTAATCATTTGGTTTAATTACCTACAAGGGGTTTGACCAAGGAAAACCCCCATTCACTAACAATCAACAAGTTTTTTCTCTCTCTCTCTTGTGTGTTTGTATTTATAGATCTAGGTTGAATACTTGAAGATCATTTGGAGTGCAAGATTGAAAAGTTGCAAAAGTTGCATTGTCGAAGTTGTCATATTCACAGAAACTCACCTATAGGCTAGATTTGGAAGTTTCAGGACCTCATATCTGGGGAGAAGCAAATGCAGACCTGGGAGCTTAGGACCACACTTAGAGATTCCAAAAATTCATAATGAGACTAATACGCCACCTTAGGTATCTTATTCCTCCACAGGGTATTTTTTAGAGATTCTTTGAGATTCTATTCTGACATCCAAAGACTCCATAATTGCCTTGAAAAACAGTAGCAATGGCCTATTAGTCCTCCCAAGCATATTTTGACAGCTTCTTTGCATTTCCAGAATCCTCATAACATCTCCAGGCTTCCCAGGTACACATACCCTCACTTGGTGTAGCTTAATTTCATCATTTGCACTCATTATTTGGCTTGCATTGCTTGATTTTGTGAGTTAAAAGTTAAAGTGTCTTTTCCAAGCTTTTGCTTGGTGGTGAACCCCTTAGAACTTAAAGAACCCCCTCCTATGACCCCCCTAATTGTGAAATTGACTCACTTTGTGAGGTTGTTAGTCAATCCAATTGGGACTCCTAGGCCATTAGTGAATGATTAGTGGAAAAAGTGTGATATCTTTAGATACCCCCATTTTTCTTCTCATCATTTTGGTGAACCTGACTTCTTGATCATTCATTTTCTGATTTGGAATCTATAAATCCCTAGGTTTAGGTTGCATTGCATCTTGCATTAGTAAAAGTACATATAGGGTTTCTCATATTTGCATTAGTGAAATTGCATATAGGTTGCCTTTTTTGCTTTCTTGCATCATTCTATCTCATTGAAAAACTAAAAAAATGCACTGTTCATCAATTGCATTTAGACATATTGTTATTACATTCAAAATTTTAAAAATTGCATTCACTTTTACATCTAATTTCTTGTCACTAGTTACTTTTTCTAGCCTTCATTTACACAATTTTTTGTTTCTCAACATCAGGTCCCTGGGTAGGCAACCTGGGAACACTGTAAACAACTCAAAATTTGTTGTTTTTTTGACAAAAACCTCCACTGGGACAAAAACTCCCTTACTAGCATCTTGGTCCCTCTATAGGTTTTTGGCTCAAAACCCTATCTGAGTTGTGTGCTCTATGTTCCACTTTTTGGACCCTCCAAAATCCTTCAGTAGGACTAAAACACCCTTACTGGAATCTTAGTCCCTATTGGGCTTTGAAGTTGCAGTTTTCAAGGTCTAAATCTACTTTTTTGTGCTTCCTTAGCCTCCTGGTAACATATACTATAAGTCTGGAAAGTTTTGGGAACATCTATTTTATGCATCTAGGTCAAAAACATCAATTTAGGTCCCTCATTTTTCAAATCATTTCAATTACAAGCATCATTAGATATGAAAATGCTTACATTTTTGAAACTTTGCATAATATGGATAAAAGCACTTTTCACTTTTGCATATACAATGTTTACCTTCATATAACTTTGCATAAGTTTGATAAAAGTGCTTTTCATTTTTGGATATACACTGTTTGTATTCTTAAAGTTTTGCATACATTGGATACATGTGTTTTGCATCTTTGGACATATATTGTTTACATTATTAAAGCATTCCATGAGATGGTTAAAATTTCTTTTCATTCTTGTTCAAACAATGTTAATACCTTACCTTTCTAGGAATGCTAAGAAAAAGTTCATATCCCCTCCCTATTAGATTGTTTTAGTGAAAGAAAATACAACCTTGGAGAATTCTAATGATCATAGTCATTCTTCTCCTAATATCTATCCTATTGGTGAAGAAGATATTTTGATGTTAGAAGAACTAATTAATGAGAGTTTTGAGAGTCCTAGTTGTTTCTCTCCTCTTACCTCTCTTAGTGGACAAGACATTGATGAACAAGACAACAAAACCATAGGTAATCATGACAATAACATTTTTTCTTCTTCTATTATCTCTCCTAGTTGTGAAGAAGATACTTTGATTGATGAAAGTCGTGAAAATCTTAGTTATCCCTCTTCACCTAGGGAAACCCTTATTGAGCAAGACAATTCAACCATTGATCATTCCCCTACCTACGATAAAGTCATTTTAGAAGAACCAACTTTTGAATATCATGAACATTTAGTTTGTAGTTCTCCTAAAAACTATCCTCCTAGGGAGGATATCATGGTGCAAGAAAATCTGAACATTGACACATGTAATGAGGCTTCCTTAGATGAAGTGACATTAGACTCTTCTTCACTAAGAGATCATGCAAATAAAGACAAGATTTTTGAGGTTCTAATGACACAAATTGGATCTCCTTTAATTAGTGAACTTCCTCAGTCACCTCCCATTAATGAATCACATAAGAAACTAAGAGATTTCTTGCAATCTACGATGCAATCTAACATTGTTTTGTAGAAACCAAGATATAACACAATTGCTCAAACATGTAGGGGACCACAAATAGCTCCCGCAACATCACCATCACCTCAATATATTTTTTCTAGTGCTCCTCGTTCACCTTTTCATAATATAGTTGAAGATCTTAAGAAGACCCCTGCTAATATATCCATATGGCAACTTATTCAACTACCACCTACATACAAGTACCTATTTCAAGAAATGTTACAAATCAAGCAGGAGGAGATACAAGCTTCTATGAAATTGAATAATGCAAAATCCTCCTTTCATCACACACAAGTCACACAATCAGAAATTGCATTCCCTAAACATGAATTTCCCTCACTTGAGACTCAGAACAAGAATGAAGCCTAATGATAAAGGTGATCATTAATGAATCTTCAGTTAGGCGCACTCTCATAGACAACGGAGCTGAAATTAATGTCCATAGCATTGACCTCCTAAACAAGATTGGCATGGACAAAAGGCTCATTCAACTTAATGATGTTCATATTCGTGGCTTTGAAAATGTTAATAGGCAACCACTAGGGATGATCACATTACCTATTGAGGTTGGACCTATAGTGTTTCCTACCCCTATCCATATCATTCAAGGACCCCTTTCATACAATCTTCTCCTAGGGATACCATGGATTCATGCTATGAAAGGAGTCCCCTCTACTCTCCACCGTACAATGAAATTTGAGTACAACAAAAAGATATACATGGTTGAAGCAAATGAATGAAGCTATGAATCACATAATCACAACACTTCCAATTCTCCTAATACTTTCATTCTAAAATAAAAAAAATTGAGCCTATACAAGTTGATGCTAATCCTTCACTTACAACAAACATCTTTAGTGATTATTAGGGGTTGTTAGATTTTATGCCTCCTTTCAATAGAGAATCCAAAATCTCACCCTCAAAATCCAAACAGTCATATGCCAACGATTTATTTTCAGATACGAGTTCTAATGATGATTGGGGTTTTACACCTCCCTTTATAGGAGAGTGAAAAATCTCACAATCTATATCAAAACAACCTTGTTTTTCATTTGTTCAACTTAATTCTACAACATTACCCCATGGTGGTGATGGGGGCTATGTAACTCCCATCCCTCATGAGGGGAGGATGCATAACTTTAAAAAGGATTTGTGTTCTTGTGAAGAATCCGATCCTTCTCAGAAGAATAAACCCCCTTCATCTAACTTGGAAGATTGTTATGGTATCGAATACAATCTCCCTCCTTCACATGGATACAATGAACACACAAAGCAAACCGACATACCATACTCTTTCAAGAAAGATCTAGGTTTACCACCGTTATTTCCACTTTCATCTAAAGCCTTGTCATTTAGTGTGTGTATGACATCCTTTGAAAATAAAGGAACATATTCTACTATTGACCAAGAGAGTATCTTGACGAGACTCCTCCAAGGTCGTCTGATCTCTCTCCCTCCAAAAACACAAAAGAAATTCTAAATATATTTTTTTCAAATTTTTTGGAATCAGATTGCACTTCTTTTTCCATCTCCCTTGAAAACTAGTTTTTTCATAAAATAACATTTTTAAAAAGTGACACCGTATAATGCATAACTTTTTTTCCATGAAACATAAAATTCTAATTATTTCAAATTTATATTTTTAACTCTGATATCTAGTACTTCTACTTGGTTAGATAACTTTTTATTGAATATTTTTTCTTTAATAAAATTTCAAAGTCAAACCAATTACAATTCAGACGTAGCACAACTGTATAACACGTAACTTTTTTTGTATGTATCGAAATTCAATTTTTGTTCTTTTGTTGGATCAAGGACTTCAATATCTAGTGCACTCATATTTTTCAAAAAAAAAATTGATAATATTCTATTTTTCCACATGTGCAAAATAGAGAGCTTGATTTTTGGTGAAAACCTACATTCACAAGAAATAAAAAAAATTATAATAATCAAATTTAATTTAATTAAAATTATACTTTTTTGGAAGCCTATAATAAGGACTATATACTTACAAAAAATAAATTTTAAATGAATTCATTTGATCCCCAAAAAGGTAAATCAAAAGTGGTTTTTTATCAGTATTTTGATAAGTGTAAAGGAGACTCCGCTATAGGTATGGTTCAAAACTAGCGAGGTTCTATCCAAGGGGGCTTGGTCTAGGGTGGTTTGATCAAACCCTTTTCAATTGGAATCCTTTAAATAGAACTTTTCAAGGCTTAAATCATTATATTTTCTAAAAATATGTGATTTCATCAAAAATCAGGATCTTCTAGAAAGTGTAAACCACTATTGTGGCAGAACCCTTGTAAATCTCTTTTTGGACAACATCCTAGACCCGGTCCACTGTGTTGGACGGCTAGTCGAAGCTTGATCTGTGGCATTTTCCCTTTTCCTTTTTTTTCCTTTTTCTTTTGTTTTCCTTTTTCTATCCTTGATGATGTATGTTGGCGATCTAGTTATGGCTTCATATATCATCCGAAAGTGTGTTCCTTTGTGCCTATGTTGGTTTGTCATAGGATCTTGAGCTTGGGGACTTGATCATCCCTCTTGATTTTTGTCATCCCATCTGACTAGCATTCATACATAGGAACCCCTCTTGATTACGTGGTTGGCTACTTTAGTGTGAGTTTGAAGCAAGTTCATCCTCTCACTAAAGTGGGGGCTAAATGTGGTGTAGTAAAATGCACACAATTGCATTTTCACACTTGTTTAGGCCCACCTTGCTTTATTTATCCTCATTTATGTCTTAATTGGTCCTATTTTGCATCCACAAGCCTAAAAAACTATATATTTTTATGGAAAATCCCGACAAACATCAAAAGATAAATGATCATTTAATGTTTCTATCTATGTGTCCCTTATTTATGGACTGGGACTAAAATGCCACCTAGGGTGTCTTTGTCTTCCATGGGTCTTGGGACCCTGATTTTGAAACCACCAAAATAGGTCCCTTCTTGGAATCTATGCCATGAGAATTGAGCCTTGGGACTAAGATGCCACCTAGGGTGTCTTAGTCCTCCTTGGCTTATTTTTCAAGATTCAATTTCAAATTTGGGTGAGATTTAGCCTCCTTCATTTAATGAATTCATATGTTGGCTTGGTGTGATGTAATTTTGGGATATAAAGCATGAATACATATAAATTCAAGGTTCCTCCACTCATTTTTCATAAGCAAGATAGCAAGTATTCAAGTATTCATTCCTAAGGAAAGTTTATGCATTCAATTCATCAAGTATTTGGAGCCATCATCAAGATTCAAGTATCATGTCAAGGGTTTAGTACATTCATTCATGTTGTTGAGCCAAGATTGTGGATGTAGCATTGAAGATATATTTGCAACCATTGTTCACATCATATCCAAGGATCCAAGATCTACATTCTTCATGGACACTATATGGTAGATTGCATATTTTCTTCATAAGACATCATCCAAGGTGATATCATTTACATATTTCATGTTTCATGCTTCATTTCATTTATTTCATCATTTGGTTTAATTACCTACAAGGGGTTTGACCAAGGCAAACCCCCATTCACTAAAAATCAACAAGTTTTTCTTCTCTTGTGTGTTTGTATTTTCAGATCTAGGTTGAAGACTTGAATATCATTTGGAGTGCAATATTGAAAAGTTGCAAAAGGTTCATTGTTGAAGTTTCCATCTTCACGGAAACTCACCTACAGACCAGATTTGGAAGTTTCAGGACTTCAGATATGGGGAGAAGCAAGTGCAGACCTGGGAGCTTAGGACCACTCTCAAAGATTCCAAAAAAATAGAATGAGACTAATACACCACCTTGGGCGTCTTAGTCCTCCACAAGGTATTTTTCATAGATTCTTCGAGATTCTATTCTGGCATCCAAAGACTTTGTATTTTCCCCAAAAAATAGCAACGGGACTAATACACCACTCTAGGTGTCTTAGTCCTCCTAGGCATATTTTGACAGCTTCTTTTCATTTCTAGAATCCTCATAACATCTCCAGGCTTCCTAGGTACACATACCCTAACTTGGTGTAGCTTAATTTCATCATTTGCACTCATTATTTTTTTGCATTACTTGATTTTGTGAGTTAAAGTGTATTTTCCAAGCTTTTGCTTGGTGGTGAACCACTTGGAACTTAAAGAACCCCCTCCTAGGACCCTCCTAATTGTGAAATTGACTCACCTTGTGAGGTTGTTAGTCAATCCAATTAGGACTCCTAGGACATTAGTGAATGATTAGTGGAAAAACTATGATATCTTTAGATACCCCAATTTTTCTTCTCATTAGTCTTATAATATATACTTTGTACAATAGCACACACCTTCTCACTATAAGCATCAGGGAGAGTTCTAAGAGTCTTCTTTGCAATTATGGTTACATCTACAGTAGCACCAAGTCCTCGCATTTCGATCACTATCTCATCCAATCTTTGTACATAAGCTTTAACATTCTCATCTTCAGACATATGCAGAAGCTCAAACTGTGTCTCCAAATTCTATATTTTTCCTCTTTAACTCTCTCATCACCTTCATGTGCCCTTTCCAAAGCATCCTAGACTTCCTTAGCAGTCTTCATATTTTGAACCTTAATCAACTCGAAATGTACCAGACTATTCTTCAAAATGTACTTCACATTATTGTTCATTTCATGTGCTTTGATAGCATCAGTCGTACTCAGACCATTATCAAGAGAAGTGTAATGATTCTTGTAAGATATCTCGACATCATAACTGTAATACTCTAGATATTCTTCGATCAATATTCTCCACATAGAATAGTTAGTTTCATCGAACCTTAGATAATCATAAGTCATCATTCCAGCCATCTCATCCTTCCTCAAGTAGTTAAACTCTTCACCAAGGAATCAAGCTATGATACCAAATGTTGAATAAGATAATTGAGAGGGGGGTGAATCAGTTGTCACAAATTTAACCTTTAATTCATTCACCAGAACTAAACCTTAACACTGCTTAGCAGATTAAACAATAAATACTAGTACAGAAACTTAAAACCATCACATAAACACAATAACACTAGATTTATGTGGAAAACCCAATAAGGAAAAAAAAAACGGTGAGGATTAACTCACACTATAGAGAATCTCAAAACCGATTGCAAGAGGCTCACTACTTGAGAAACAAGGATTGCTACCAAACCAAGGACTCACTATCCAATAGGGCTAACAAGCCAGAGGGCTCACTTCCACAGAGATACAAAGAAGATAAAGAAGATTTGTTATAGAGAGAATATGTTCTCAATGCAATAGAGAAATCCACCTCAATTCACTCAATCCACTTCTAGACATGTATGAATGATAGAGTGCACCTTTAGCTCACTACTTCCAGAAATTCAACATTTAGGCTTTGCATTGATCTATCATACTCGCATCATATACACACACTGATTCACACTTATCTCCATTCTCTTTGCGCTTTTGTCTCTATTTCCTTTGTTCTCTTCACTTCTTCTTCCCTAACTCATTTTCATTTATACCATCTTCAACTTTGAAACATATCCAAAGTTGGCCATCCAAACTTAAATTCAAATTAGGTCGATGCCAATACATCCTAGGGTGGAATTAGAATGAGGGCGACCAAAACACATGCTTCATAAGAACCCAAATAGATCCAACATGCTTCACTAACTCCAAAAGTAGTATTCCACACAAGGTCATCCAAACCAGTGTAAAACACAGAACAATTAAGTACAAACTTTCCAGATACCAAAATTATCTTTAATATAATCAAAACAACTCAACTTTAGAACCGCAAGTCATAAGACTTCATCAAAGAGAAATATGGACTAACAATTTTTCTCTCAGACCTTAACCAGAAGCACAGAAAACCATAGTTCACAACTGGTGAACATAACTTGCACTGTACAATGAACCAACAGCCAAAAATCAAGATATAGCAGCTTCCAACAACCATGATCAACATATATTAACCATACAAATATAGGAGCAAAACCCAAAGCAACCATTGAACATTTGAAACATATATTCATTACAATTTTCTCAATATCCTATACATATATAGCTAATAACCTTCATCCATGACACTAATAACAACAGCAATCAGTTGATAACCAATTGACCAATTCACATCAATGACAACACCTTCAATCTTTACATTCTTGCAAAAAATATGATATTATTTTCTTTTGGAGCTCACACCACTATCCAATTCAGTCCAATCATTTGATGTCCATGATAATCCCATGTTTGATCATGATATCTATTATAATCTACTCTTTGATCATGATCCTATCGAATATATCCAAAATCACCACCTTTTATTCCAAGATTATTTCCCTTCCATTCCATCTCACGAGCTACCATCATTCCATCTCGAGCATCCTAGGTTAGGGTATGCTTCTCCAAATGTTGCTTCTACTACACTTTCTTCCAACCAGTTAAGGTTGTGTGTACTTCCTTTGACATTACTAGTGCTGAAAAGGATAGTCACAAAGAATACATTTAAGACATTCTGATCCATTACATGGATCATACATCTTTCTCATTTCATCCATTTCACCTATTCCATCAAAATCATCCCCATCCATCCATCACCTAGACTTTTGGTGGCCCTAGATGATCTTGATTAGTCAAAATCTAAAGTTTGAGAATTGCAAGAAAATCTCATGAATGCTAAGAAATTCATTCAATCATTGAAGGATAAAATAAATGAGTCAAGGGAAAAGAGAAAGGGACTTTGTGATCAGATCAAGCAGAAAGAAAGTAAAAGCATTGAAGATGAACAACTGAGTTAAGCCCTGAAGGAAAAGACAGAAGAATGTGAAAAAATTTCTAGAGATAATGATGTCCTGAAGCATGAGATGGAATCTATTGTGATGAGGATGAAAAAGGCGATTGAAGACAGAAAGAAGAATGAAGAGAAGCTTGCTCAATCCTTGAAAGAGAAATCTAAAGAATGTAGCCAAATTACTGATGGATTCAATCAGTTAGAGCTTGAATTTGAACAATCCAAAAATAATGAAGAAGAGATTGAGAAGCAGATTGTTGGTCATAGAGATGAACTTGCTACTACAAAGGAATTCAAGGAGAAGTTCAAGATTAGCTTAGTCAAGCTTGATGAACTGATTAAAATTCAGAGGACTGAAGGTGACAAGCGAGGTCTTGGATATGAGAAAGGAGAAAGTTTTGAATCTAGACAAAGGAGATTTAGGCAAGGAAATCAGATGAACAAAGTTGGAAGGTATCCGGTAAGACAACCTAATGCTCAAAGGTTCAATGGTTATTGTTTTGTTTGCAATAAATTTGGTCATATGGCTACTCAATATAGAAGCAGAATGAATCTAAGTGGTCCATCATTCTCAGGTTAGTGCTTTAATTGGAATAAGTATGGTCATAAGTCAAATGAATGCAGAAATATGATGAACAACTTTTATAGAGATGTCAGATGTTATACAAGCAAAAGAATTGGCCATATTGATAACCAGTGTAGATCAAGAGAAATCAATGGAACAACTGGTCTGGACAAAGAAATGTGGTGTGCTACAATTGCAACAAATCTAGCCACATTGCTAGATTTTGTAGAAGCATGAAGGGTCTAGTAAATCAAGGTAAAAACATGTAAAAGGATGAAAAGGGGAAAGGAAAGGTTACCACATATGAGATAAGGAATCAAATGAAGAAGATATGGGTGAAGAAGAGTCCCTTTGTTGTAGGAAATGAGTCAATACCAGAATCAATGTCTAGAAATTATTCTAGTAATTCATCTGGGAATTAGATTAAGGCCTCTGGTCTAGGGGGAGTTCTTAATAAAATATTTTAACCCTCTTGTTGGTAATTGGTACTGGGATTTGGATGAGTGTAGTGATTGCATTGATTATCGAGAAATGTTGTTGAGCAGTTGGGGAGAGTATCTCTGTAGAGTTGAAGGTTCGTAGAAGAATTATCTTTCACAGAGCATGGAGATAGGGTATCCAAATGAGTTAGGGAAAAAGAATTTATTGCAACAAAAAGCTAGGTGTACGAATGATAAAAGGTCATTTGTATCCCTCATTTTTCACTTTGCACTTTGAGAAGAAGAAGTTTGGAGAGCTGTGAAGAGAACTTTGGAGAATTTTGGTGAAGATTCAGTGTGAAGGAAATTCGGAGATCAAACCCTAATCCAATGAAAAGGTATTTATTGGGAAAACTTGTGAACTTGTGAATTTGTGAAAATGGTTGCTCTATTGTGGTGTAGGAGCACCTAGTTCACTAGTTACCTCTCATAGGAAAATTTTGTCAAAATTGAATGTTTATGTGTAAACTCATGTAAAAGGTCATGTGAAGACATATTTCAATGTATTTAATATCTCAAGTAGATCACTAGGGGGTTGGTGAAGTTATATTTGCAAAAATGTTGCTAAGTTGTCAAAAATGTAAAAAGATGCAAAAGTGGAAAAATACAAAATTACACAAGGAAGATGAAGAGTCGCCATTTCAAAGTGAGTTGTCAAGGAAATTTTAACTGTTGAGGAGACAAAAAGACAATTGGAAACATCTATAAAATCATGCAAAAGCGAGTAAGAGGCAGATTTCATGATCTTGTAATCAAATTACTAATAAAGAGTTCCTTGTTTTTGAAACTACGCCATCTTGTGATTTTTCCTTATTCTTTAGGATTGTACAGCATTTAAAGATTGTGTTACACATAGTTTGTGTTTTCTTAATATTAGGACACTTCATTTAAAGTGAGTTTGAGGATTTTTATTTGAAAATCACAGTCAGTTGGAAAAAATTTGTCTTGTAACAGTTGTAACCCTTAAACTGGGTTTTGAGAGTCAAATAAGTGTATGAGGCCTACTCCACCGAATTAGGACTTGTAGAATGATGGAGTAGGGGTAGTCAGGATGTTTTTTGTTGTGTGAATGTTGATTTGTGCAGGGGAACTCATGGAGCAAATATTTTGATGTTGTCCTAACCAGAAAATCAAGGTTTTCCACTTGAAAGTGGTGGTTGTAAACATGGTATTGATGAATTAGCATGAGTAAGGGCATCATGGTGGTAAATTGTGCTTGGGTAGACAAAAAAACAATTTTGGAATGGTGGTAGGTATATTTGAGGTCCTTAAGGGTTCTTTTCAATAAACCCTCTCTATTTTTTGTATTGTTTAGCCTACAAACAAGGGTTTAATAATATAGTGTTGTGTGGAGCGTTATTGTTCCCAATAATTATGCATTCTCAAGTTTTGAAACATGCTCTAATACTTTTTAAGGTCAATTTGTGATTATAAGTTAAACCATTTGTGGTTGCTTTGAAATTTTGGTCTAAAAAGGTGCATTTTCAGCGGACATTCTTGTGATTCTCTTTTGTTTTCCATAACAAGGGCTATTGATTTGAAAGTATGTTAAACTAGATTGAAATGGGAACCCATATATGTATTGGGCTTGGAATAAAGAAAAGATAATGAAAAGATATCACCAACTTTAAGGGTTAACTGTCCTACAAGGTAAATGGAGGATTGGTTGCTTGAAACTAAAAATCTGATAAAACAGAGTAATGAGTGGTTGATTGTGTTTGTTCATGCCTTGGAAATGTTGGTTAATCAGTCTAAATTCTCTTGTAAGGTCTTGAAGGCTGACTTATGGTTTAGGGTGTTATGAGAAAGATGAACCCAAAGTAGTAAATGATGTCTTGAATAGAGAAATGGGAAATCTATTGGTTTGGTGTTTTGTGGGTATGTAAAGGTTTGTTTTCAATCAAGATTATGTTGAATACAGTGCCTTAAATGGCTGATAAAAGGTTCTAAAATAGGAGAGGTTGATCGTTGTCTTAAATTTCTTTGAGAAATAGGTTGTTATAAAGAGTAATTTGGTGAACAATGAAATGTTGAATGGTTTCTTATCAGGTTTTACAATGGAACAGTCATTCTTTAAGTTGGTAAAATAGTCATTTTTAAGTTGGTAAAGGTGAATTTTAATCTGGTAAAGTGTGGAATAATGACTTGGTGAATTTGATGTTTGTTATCCATTGAATGGCCAGAGGTTTGATGGATTTTGATAAGTAAATTTGATGAGTTTTTGATGAAAAGTTAAGTGGAATAATGGTGTTTGTTTAATATGATCTTCTCCAAATGAGTTTGGGTCAGGTGTACCCTAAGTTTGTGTGGTTTTGGAATATAATATTACATCAAATTGGTATCAGATCTAGCAAGGTTTTGATGGTTGGTTGAATTGATGGTTTGTTGATGTTGTTGCTAAAGTTGGTTGTTGAGTTTTTGTTGGTTGGTTGTAGGTGCTTGATCCATCTAAGATACAGGAAAAAAAAAGTTGTTTGTGAGTTTGAGGTTGTTTGCAAGTTCAGAAAGAACATAGTTGATGGTTTCCAAAAGAGTAGGGAGAGAAAGCAGAGACACCTAGGTGATGCAAGGAAGTATTCTAAGTTGTGTTGTGTTGTAGTTAGAACTAGATGGATAGTTTTTTGTGAAGCACTTGAGTTTGCATCCATGTTGAGAGTACTCCACTAATGGGAGTAGATAAGAAGTTGAGAAGATGAAAGGTGAATGGTCAGAGAAGGTCAAGGAAAGTTTACAAGGACAGTCCTGTGTCCTTGGTTGAGGAAAATGTTAGTGGAAAGAATAGAGTTGTGAAAGGATGGTACTATGTCCTTTTGAGTAGTGAATGTGAACCTGATGACAAAGAATGAGAAAGATGAAAAGGTAAGGAAAAGGAAAGAGAAGACAGAGATGAAGATAGAAGGCAAAGACAAAGTGAAGGAATGAAGACAAAGTTGAAGACAAAAGATTGCAACCAAGATTCAAAGAGTAAAGAAGTCCAAGGCAGATGTGAATTTTTTTTGCAGGTACAAACAAAGCAATATGTTTCCAAGGGACTTGGAAAATTTTCTTGGTTGCTTGTATGGTGCAGGAGCACCTAGTTCACTAGTTACCTCTCATAGGAAAATTTTGTCAAAATTGAATGTTTATGTGTAAACTCATGTAAAAGGTCATGTGAAGACCTATTTCAATGTATTTAAGGTCTCAAGTAGATCACTAGGGGTTTGGTGAAGTTAGATTTCCAATAATGTTGCTAAGTTATCAAAAATGTAAAAAGATGCAAAAGTGGAAAAATACAAAATTACACAAGGAAGATGAAGAGTCACAATTTCAAAGTGAGTTGTCAAGGAAGTTGTAACTATTGAGGAGACAAAAATACAATTGGAAACATCTATAAAAGCATATAAAAGCGAGCAAGAGGCAGATTTCATGCTCTTGTAATCAAATTAGTAATAAAGAGTTCCATGTTTTTGAAACTATGCCATCTTGTGATTTTTCCTTATTTTTTAGGACTATACAACATTTAAACATTATGTTACACATAGTTTGTGTTTGCTTAAGATTAGGACACTTCATTTAAAGTGAGTTTGAGGAGTTTTATTTGAAAATCATAGTCAGTTGGCAGATTTCTATCTTGTAACAGTTGTAACCCTTAAACTAGGTTTTAAGAGTCAAATAAGTGTATGATCCCTACTCCACCTAATAAGGACTTGTAGAATGGTAGAGTATGGGTATTTAGGATGTTTTTTGTTGTGTGAATGTTGATTTGTATAGGGGAACTCATGGAGCAAAGATTTTGATGTTGTCCTAACCAGAAATTTAGGGTTTTCCACTTGAAAGTAGTGGTTGTAAACATGGTATTGATGAATTAGCATGAGTAAGGGCATGGTGGTGGTAAATTGTGCTTGGTAAGACATAAACAAACAAGTTTGGAATGGTGGTACATATATTTGAGGTTCGCAAGGGTTCTTTTCAATAAACCCTCTTTGTTTTTTGTATTGTTTAGCCTACAATCAAGGGTTTAATAATATAGTGTTGTGTGGAGCCTTATTGTTCCCAAGAATGATGGATTCTCAAATTTTGAAACATGCTCTAATACTGTTTAAGGTCAATTTGTGATTAGAAGTTAAACCATTGGTGGTTGCTTTAAAATTTTGGCCTAAAAAGGTGCATTTTCAGTAGATAGTCTTGTGATTCTCTTTTGTTTTCCATAACAAGGGCTATTGATTTGAAAGTATGTTAGACTAGATTGAAATGGGATCATAGATATGTATTGGGCCTGGAATAAATCAAAGAGAATGAAAAAATATCACCTGCTTTAAGCATTAGTTTTCCTAGAAGGTAAATGAAGGATTGGTTTCTTGAAACTAAAAATCTGATAAAATAGAGCAATGAGTGGTTGATTGTGTTTGTTCCTACCTTGGAAATGTTGGTTAAGTAGTCTAAATTCTCTTGTAAGGTTTTGAAGGCTGACTTATGGTTTAGGGTGTTATGAGAAAGATGAACCCAAAGTAGTAAATGATATCTTGACTATAGAAATGGGAAATCTATTGGTTTGGTGTTTTGTGGGTATGTAAAGGTTTGTTTTCAGCCAAGATTATGTTGAATACAGTGCCTTGAATGACTGATAAAATGTTCTGAAATAGGAGAGGTCGATTGTTGTCTTAAAGGTCTTTTAGAAACAATTTGTTATAAAGAGTAATTTGGTGAACAATGAAGTGTTGAATGGTTTCTTATCATTTTTTGTAATGGAAGTCATTTTTAAGTTGGTAAAGGTGAATTTGAATATGATAAAGTGTGGAATACTGACTTGGTGAATTTGATGTTTGTTAACCATTGAATGGCCAGAGGTTTGATGGATTTTGATAAGTAAATTTGATGAGTTTTTGATGAAAAGTTAAGTGGAATAATAGTGTTTGTTTAATATGATCTTCTTGAAATGATTTTGGGTCAGATGTACCCTAAGTTTGTGTGGTTTTGGAATATAATATTACATCAAATTGGTATCAGAGCTAGCAAGGTTTTGATGGTTGGATGAATTGATGATTTATTGATGTTGTTGCTAAAGTTGGTTGTTGAGTTTTTGTTGGTTGGTTGCAGGTGCTTGATCCATCTAAGCTGCAAGAAAATTTTGTTGTTTGTGAGTTTGAGGTTGTGTGCAAGTTAAGAAAGAACCTAGTTAATGGTTTCCAAAAGACTAGGGAGAGAAAGCAGAGACACCTAGGTGAAGCAAGGAAGTATGCTAAGTTGTTTTGTGTTGTAGTTAGAACCAGATGGGTAGTTGTTTGTGAAGCACTTGAGTTTGAATCCATGTTGAGAGTACTCCACTAATGGGAGTAGATGAGAAGTTGAGAAGATGAAAGGTGATTGGTCAGAGAAGTTCAAAGGAAAGTTTGCAAGGACAGTCTTGTGTCCTTGGTTGAGGAAAATGTTAGTGCAAAGAAAAGAGTTGTGAAAGGACAGTCATGTGTCCTTTTGAGTAGTGAATGTGAACCTGATGACAGAGAATGAGAAAGAAAAAAGGTAAGGAAAAGGCAAGAGAAGACAGAGATGAAGATAGAAGGCAAAGACAAAGTGAAGGAATGAAGACAAAGTTGAAGACAAAAGATTGCAACCAAGATTCAAAGAGTAAAGAAGTCCAAGGCAGATGTGAATATTTTTTTGCAGGTAAAAACAAAGCAATATGTTTCCAAGGGACTTTGAAAATTTTCTTGGTTGCTTGTATGGTGCAGGAGCACCTAGTTCACTAGTTACCTCTCATAGGAAAATTTTGTCAAAATTGAATGTTTATGTGTAAACTCGTGTAAAAGGTCATGTGAAGGCCTATTTCAATGTATTTAAGGTCTCAAGTAGATCACTAGGGGGTTGGTGAAGTTAGATTTCCAATAGTGTTGCTAAGTTGTCAAAAATGTAAAAAGATGCAAAAGTGGAAAAATACAAAATTACACAAGGAAGATGAAGAGTCACCATTTCAAAGTGAGTTTTCAAGGAAGTTGTAACTATTGAGGAGAAAAAAGGACAATTGGAAACATCTATAAAAGCATGTAAAAGCGAGCAAGAGGCAGATTTCATGATCTTGTAATCAAATTAGTAATAAAGAGTTCCATGTTTTTGAAACTACGCCATCTTGTGATTTTTCCTTATTCTTTAGGACTATACAGCATTTAAAGATTATGTTACACATAGTTTGTGTTTGCTTAATATTAGGACACTTCATTTAAAGTGAGTTTGAGGAGTTTTATTTGAAAATCACAGTTAGTTGGTAGATTTTTGTCTTGTAACAGTTGTAACCCTTAAACTAGGTTTTGAGAGTCAAATAAGTGTATGATCCCTACTCCACCTAATAAGGACTTGTAGAACGGTGGAGTAGGGGTAGTTAGGATGTTTTTTGTTGTGTGAATTTTGATTTGTGCAGGGGAACTCATGGAGCAAAGATTTTGATGTTGTCCTAACCAGAAATTTAGGGTTTTCCACTTGAAAGTGGTGGTTGTAAACATGGTATTGATGAATTAGCATGAGTAAGGGAATGGTGGTGGTAAATTTTGCTTGGGAAGACATAAACAAACAAGTTTGGAATGGTGGAACGTATATTTGAGGTCCTTAAGGGTTCTTTTCAATAAACCCTCTTTGTTTTTTGTATTGTTTAGCCTACAAACAAGGGTTTAATAATATAGTGTTGTGTGGAGCCTTATTGTTCCAAAGTATGATGGATTCTCAAGTTTTGAAACATTCTCTAATACTGTTTAAGGTCAATTTGTGATTATAAGTTAAACCATTGATGATTGCTTCAAAATTTTGGCCTAAAAAGGTGCATTTTCAGTAGACAGTCTTGTGATTCTCTTTTGTTTTCCATAACAAGGGCTATTGATTTGAAAGTATGTTAAACTAGATTGAAATGGAGTCCCAGATATGTATTGGGCTTGGAATAAAGAAAAAAGAATGAAAATATATCACCCGCTTTAAGCGTTAGTTGTCCTAGAAGGTAAATGAAGGATTGGTTGCTTGAAACTAAAAATCTGATAAAATAGAGCAATGAGTGGTTGATTGTGTTTGTTCCTGCAATGGAAATGTTGGTTAAGTAGTCTAAATTCTCTTGTAAGGTTTTGAAAGTTGACTTATGGTTTAGGGTGTTATGAGAAAGATGAACCCAAAGTAGTAAATGATATCTTCACTGCAGAAATGGGAAATCTATTGGTTTGGTGTTTTGTGTATATGTAAAGGTTTGTTTTTAGCCAAGATTATGTTGAATGCAGTGCCCTGAATGACTAATAAAAGGTTCTGAAATAGGAGAGGTTGATTTTTGTCTTAAAGGTCTTTTAGAAACAATTTGTTATAAAGAGAAATTTGGTCAACAATGAAATGTTGAATGGTTTCTTATCAGGTTTTGCAATGGAATAGTCATTTTTAAGTTGGTAAAGGTGAATTTGAATCTAATAAAGTGTAGAATACTGACTTGGTGAATTTTATGTTTTTTAACCATTGAATGGCCAGAGGTTTGATGGATTTTGATAAGTAAATTTGATGAGTTTTTGATGAGAAGTTAAGTGGAATAATGGTGTTTGTTTAATATGATCTTCTCCAAATGAGTTTGGGTCAGATTTACCCTGAGTTTGTGTGGTTTCACAATCTAATATTGCATCATGTTGGTAGTTGATATCAAGGATACACCCTGTCCAAAATTCAAGTGGCATCCTTTCAAATCTGTTGAGGCAGAGCCCTTAGGTGTATTTTTGTCTGTTCTCTACGGAATCTTGCATATTGAAGACATTAGTGCATACATTCATGCAAATATTGAGGAGTTAGGAAGCTTCCAATTGTTGAATTTTTACTCTAATCATATAATTGGAGAAGATTTCAAGGTATAGCCTAAATTCAAAACCTTAGAGGAGAAGAAATCCACGCAGATTGTAAAATTTCCAGTGTTTGAAGAAAACAAGTGGGTCTGGTATATCTTGAGCCAAGTTCATGCTAAATGTATGTGGTTGATTCAACCTTTTAAGATTAAAAAAGAAGGTTTAAGTATTGTTACTAGTTTAAATTCCTTCGGTGGGTTGCCGATCTTGAAGTCCATGAAGAATTAGACAGTTACTAATGCAACCGATTCATTGTTTGATAAAAGAGCTATGACAATTGATGATATTATTAAAGTGCATGTCAGATTTGCATCTATGGTCATTGGTTACAAGATATATCATTCCAATCAGGATAATTCTATATCTGATACAGCTATTTATGCAGTATATTAGATGGTGAAGGAGAATACAGAGTATAATCTATGTGAGTTACTCAGAAGTTGGTTAATGGAGAATATTGGAAAAATCAAGAAAGATAAGAAGAATTCCTTTAAATATGGTAATTTGTTGTTGTGTTTGTTCTTTTTCTTTATGAATGAAGTTCTAGGATTTGGAAAAGTTCAACGGAAAGGTAATAAACTTGTAGCTGTTCAAATTAGAGATATCTTGCACAGAGTTGGTGATAGTGAGATAAGGAAAACTACAATCTAGGGTTATTTCAAGAACTTTCAGAATGAAATGCAAGCAAGAGGAAGAATTCCTACTTCTATTGTTGAGAAGTATAAGGACACAATTTGTTTTATGTTAGACATTGATCAATGCTTGATGGAAGTTGTAGATCCTAGAACTGTTTGGATTATGCCAATGGGATATGAAGTTGAGGAACACATCTTGGAGCTATATGCACAACATTTGTTGAGTAAACCTCGAGATTCAACAAAAGAGAGGTTTGGAACCTATGAAGAAAAGGATATGCAAGTACATGAGTAGTTGAAGAAACCTATGATAGTCTAGAGAGTAAGGAAGGAAGTGGAAGCCTTTGGAGAGAGCATGGGTATATTTGCAGAAGTTGTGAAAGAAGCTAGAAGAAAGAGAGAACACGTTGAAGTAGGAGAGCCAGCTAGAACTGAATCTGCTAGTCCAGAAGCATCCTCTATTTGAACTAGATCTACATGAGCTCTACACCCTTATCTAGTTCTGAAAAGAAGTCAAGCCCTATTCAAGCTCAAGTGAAGACATCTGGGAGAGAAGGAAAAAGGAATAAGGACAAGAGCACAAGAGCATAAGAGTTTATGTTGTTTTTTCTAAAGATGAAGAGACTGAATCTAATGAAGAGATAAGAGAAATCAAGCAAAATGGCACAAAGGAAACAAAAGTCTCTAAGGACAAGCCCTTCGATGAAGAGAAAGGAAAGAAAAAGATGAAAACAAACAAATCAGGTATGTCTATAGAAGAAGTGGAGAAAGCATTAATTAAGGATGGTAATCTTAGGCCTCTTTGTGAATGGTATGACACCTTTGACAGTGTCATTCAAAGAGTTCTTGATGAAGCTTCAATAAAGTACTTGAATAATTTCAATATGACTCTTATTGAAATAATGTTTGTGTTACCCAAAAGTCTATATGGAGTTTTAGAAATGAGAAGAGTGAGTGCAATAACAGAAGAAGAGAAAATGAGAGAACGGATACTTGTTGATCTGTGTCTGGTGATGTCATTAGAAGAAATGAAGAATATACTAAATGAAGAAAAAAGGGATTTCAAGAGAAAAAAAGGGTGAACAAGCTAATGATTGGACAGACTGAAGAAGTTGCAAAGGATACTGAGAAAATCCTCAAGGCAATTTTGTTAAAGAACAGATACAATGTTGTTTCTGAAGAAGTGCAAGATGAAGATGTTTCATCTATTGATGTTAGAATAGCTTCGGGCCTCATCCTTCCAGCCACATCATTGAAGAATAAATTAAATGCATAGCCTATCGGCTATTTAATTTATTAAGACGCCTATTGGTGAAGAGGCGCTTCACCTTGAATTTAATTATGGTTAATTAATGAAGTCCAACTTCTTGAGGAGACACGATTTTTCATTAAGGCCGACCTTCTCTCATCTGCCACCTCTCTTGGAGTCACAACGATTTTATTGGAGGCCAACATGAAATCACAATAGCTTCATCATGTCAAGATGGAAAAAGGAGATTTTGTTATCTCCTTCTTCATAAAGATCACCGAGTTGAGAGATCAGCTCTCTACCATTGGGCATATGGTTGATGATAAGGATTTAGCTATGTTTGCGCTTAATGGTCTTCCTCAATATTGGGAGCCATTTATCCAAGGTATCAGTGGGATATCAAAACTACCTAAATTTGATCACTTGAGGATAGATTGCAGAAGAATCAAGATTGGTTGCGAGAGGCAATGGGAAAAGTTCTACAAATGAATACATTCATGTACTTGTCCCTCAATCTTCGAAGAAGAAAGGAAGAGAAGGGAAGAAAGGAGAATTTAAGAGGAATAGAGATAAAATATCATATGGTGCCTTGCATCTAAGAAGAAGAAGGACCTCTCCTGTATACAATGCTTCAGATGTGACAAGTTTGGTCATTATGCAAAAGATTGTCCAACTAGACCTAAGCAACATGCTTCAATTGCAGATGTGGGTGAGATCTCTCCTCAAAAGGAGTCAAGTGGATTTATTTTCTATTCGTCCTTGTCAAGTAATGTTCCAATGGATAGCAACATGTGGTTGATTGATAGTGGCACCTCTCTTCACATTACTGGATTTAGAGAACATCTTTCAGATTTGGTGGAGAGATATACAAGTGTTCAAGTCATAATTGGAGATGATGCATGTTATTCTGTGAAAGGTGTTGGGACCTTCTCTCTTCACTTAGATTCCAGCATCTCCCTGCAATTGTGTGATGTGCTATTTGTACCAAGCATCAAGTAGAACCTTGTCTCTATTTCAGCTTTGGAGGATAAGGGATATCAAGTTGCATTCTCTGAAGGTAAAGTTCTTGCATGGCCGAAGAACTCAAGCATCGTGACTTCCTGAGTGATTGGAGTTTGGCATGAGAGTCTCTATAGACTTTGCACTCATCCATTTCAGGCTTTGTTGCATGATTTATAAATTTTGTGTGAGCTTTGGCATAGAAGACTTGCTCACCTTCACTTCAGAGCACTTCCAACCATGGAGAAGATGGTCACAGGTTTTCCTAAACTCAGCCAGGAGCATGAAGGTTCTTGTTGAGGATGCATTTTGGGTAAGAATACTAAAGGACCCTTTCATAGTAGTGAAAGTAGATGTAAATACATTCTAGATATTGTTCATTCTTATTTGTGTGGTCCAATGTATGTTGCTTCTTTGAGTGGTTTCTTGTATTATGTAATTTTCATTGATGACTACTCTAGAAAGACTTGGATTTATTTCTTAAAGACTAAAGAATATGAGGAAGTACTTGAGAGATTCAAGGAATTTAAAGCTCAAGTAGAGAAATTTTCTAGGAAGAGGATCAAAGTTATGAGATCTGACAATAGAGGGGAATACATCTCTGGAAGCTTTCGTAACTTTTGTGTTGAGGCAGGAATTAAGAGGGAGTTTTTTGTTCCCTACAATCCTCAACAAAACGGTGTAGCAGAAAGGAAGAATAGATCTATTGTAGAAGCAACTAAAGCCATGATTCATGATCAAGATCTGCAAACCTTCCTTTGGGCCAAGGCATCTAGGACAGCTGTGTATGTTCAGAATTGGAGCCCTCATCGTATCTTGGAGAACATGACTCCTAAAGAAGCTTTCACGGGTGTGAAACAAAAAGTAAGTCATTTAAGAATCTTTGGTTGTCCTATGTATGTTCATGTACCTTTTGACGCCAAAAATTGGTGGGGTAATAGAGTCTTATAGGAAACTCAGTTTAAGGGGGACCTTTTGCCCTAAACTGAGTAACCTCCAAATTTTTAGAGAAGTCAACTTCTTTTATAATGGGGTTTGGAAAGGGAAAAGAAAGTGGATATAATTAAACAAAGTTTAACCTAAGGTGATGCATCGAGATTTAATAATGGGCACATTAAATCCTAGATTTAAGGGCATGAATGGTGTTGTAGTGTTCCAAAACATCAGAGACTCAAGATTATAGCATAGATAATTCATTCATTGACATAAAATAACATTTAATACATTCCTACTACCAAGAAGAGTCCTTAGACATGATCTAAATAAGCAAACTTGCATCCAATATATATAGAAGTTCCAAATGAAGTGTCAATACAATAAAAGGCACAGTTCATAGTTTGATCAAACAGCATGAAAAATAGAAAGGTCAAACAATTGGCATAGTCTGAGAGCTTTTGCAATTAAATAAACTAGTAATAAAGGCCTGGTGTCTTTACTAAAACCAACATTATATTTCCAAGTTCCTGACCCTTTTCTCAACACAAAGAAAAGTATATCTAGCATAAAAAACCTCCCACTGCCTTGGAGAGCAGTAACAGAAAAGATCTTGCAATCCGGGCTGCAATGATGTCAAAAAAAGAATATTCCCCAAAGCCGTTACAAAAGAAATAATCAAGAACCAAGCATTTGTTCATTCCAAGCTTAGGTGCATCTTCTGCAATGATGGCAGTGGTCCTAGCTAGGCCCGATCAGACAAGTGTCATCCCTTTGTGTGAATAATTATGACAAGCAGCAACCAATAACATTATTTGGCTCATTCGGTTCATCGCCTACATATGAGATCCGTTGGTTAGGCACATGGTAGCCTTTCACTGCCCGCATGAACCTTTCTTCCTTCACCGTAGAGGATTTGTGTCAATGCAACACGTGTCGAATGGGGCGAGTACTTTATCACAACGGAGGGAATATTTATCAGCCAAGCGTAAAAGACCCGTGGCAGCATTTCGCTACCCGCAATTGCTATTTCATCTCTGCACCAAAGGATTTGTGAACATTCGACACATAGCAAGTGCATATGGTAGTCAACAATCATGGGGCCCACCAGCACCTTTTAAGAATGAGGGCTTTGTGGCAGCATTTTGCAGCCTGATGAGGCGTCAAGTAAAAAGACCCAAAACTATCCCGCAGTCGCAACACATGGAAGCACAGCGGAGTTTCCCGGGATCCAAAAGGAATGCCGATGCTTCAAGTTGTGAAGAGTAGACACGTGGAGTGGCAGATCAATACCTTGATAAAAGGTCGAGCATACTTTTGGCGATGTACAAGCCGACGCATAGAAAAATAAACTCGAAGGGAGCTGGTTAAATATTTATTAACAACTTTTGGTGACTATCAGGGGCGTTTCAATTAAGGAACGGAGAACCCAAAATTTCTCTGGTTCTGCAGACCAGAGTGCCATTTCATTAGGCTAATGGAGTCAAAGATTGGAAAGAGCCGCCTACAAAGGCGACCATTCATCCTCGGATGACTTCACTATGTTGCGCAAATTATCCTATGCTCCAATTAGATCAATAGTTTCTTTGTGAGGTAGCACATTGGGTAAACTGGCCCCTGCTTATATATGAAATAGTAGCTGTGAGAGTGGATGAATGACTCCCTCAATATCGGTCACCATGGGAGGATGGCTGAACTCCCTGAAAACCTCCAGGTTGTTTTCCTTCTCTTCTATCTTTTCTGCAATATGCTCAGTCGTGGCAATAGAGCCATCCTTGAGGAACGAGGACAGCAGTCCCATCTTACCTAACTCAGAGAAATCTCCCCATATGCTATCCAGTGTCTTACTCAGAATAGCCACAACTACCTTAGTGCGCTAGAAGGCGGAGTGGCAATGGATGAATTTGTTTACCGATTGAGCAGTAGCATCTTGATCTTCAATACTTGCTCTGACTCAGCTCTCGTCAGAGACTGAGTATAGCTTGATGAGTAGATCCTTGGCCTCAAGAACCTTCTCCAAGATGAATCATGGGAACTGCTCAACCATATCATGAGCCTCCTAGCTTAGCCTTGATGCCTTGGTGATGAATCAGAGGGTAGGCTACAGTGTTAAGCAAAAGGCCTTAATCCTTTGCCAGTGGGAAATGTACAATTCCTTAATCAGTAGAATAATGTCTGGCTATGTAGAGGGAGGCAAGAGAGAGATTTTAAGAGAAGCAATCTCTGCATCTCTTGAAATAATGGCCTCAGCCAATTCTGCCTTTTTCTTTTTGTCAGACGCCAGCTATTCTGCAGAGCTGCCCATTTCTTTATTCCAATTCTTCTCGGCTCGGGAGTGATTTGCTAAGTGCTCTTCTATAGAAACCTTTGTCTCTCAAAGTTCTTCCTCTATTTGAGCTTTTAGGCCTTTAAATTTGGCCTCTTTCTCTTGTATTCTTTGCTCATATTGATCCCATTGGCATTCTAGCTCCTCATTCCTCTGTGTCATCCCTTGACTATACTCAAGGCAAAGACGCTCCAGTTCTTCATCTTTTAGTTGTAGATTTTGCTCTGCCTCCTGGCTCTTAGTTTGTAGCTCTTTTATTATGCCAGGGTTATCAACTTAAGTTTTCGCAATTTCTCTTTGAAGTTTGTTCCTCTCATCCTCTGCTGCCAGCACCTTTTCAGTCATACGGGCAATATCCACCTCTAAGGATTTCTCTTTCCTCTCCAGAAAACTAACCCTTTCCCTTGTTGCTTTAAGCTACTCATCCTTCTTTAGCTGGCGACCAGTTTTAAGGAAGTCGGAAGTGACTACCCGTTGTGTTTCCTCCATGATTTCAACTTTATCTTGTGGTCGGGCTACCTTCATGTTGAGTCTCACAGCATATATCTCATAGTCTTCTGGTTGCAGTTCTCCCTGAGGCTTTCTTACCTACGGGTACATGGTTGCAAACTTCAATTCTTGTTGGGCCTCATCATAAAGAGCCTGTACTTTTGGCTCAACAGAAACACTATCATCTTTTGCCCTATGCTTTCTCATTCTATTTGCGCGTGCCTCCTTTTCATAATTTATTTGTGCTAAAAATTCAGGTGGTGAGTAAACTAGTCCACCTGTGAAAGGAGCATCCGAAGGTAGGGCATAGGGATAGGTAACCTTCATAGGCGCGGGAATTTGTTTCTTCTAGAGAGTTACAGTTTGTGGGGAGAAGTGGGGCACGTTCCATAGTTTGGTTTGAGAACCAACAGCAGGGCTAGTCATTTGTAATGACTGAATTGGAGAATCAGCTATAAGGCTCACTAGTTGGGGTGGTGGAGGAGTTGTCAATAGGGTGTCAATTTGTTGCTATGGAAGAGGATCTACAATAATAGTGGAAACAGGAGGAACACTCACAGGGGAAAAGTCTTCTGAAAGTGAGGTGAGGAAGGTCTGAGTGGCAGCGGTGGGCGTAAGCATACGCAGAGGAGTAATTACGAGCGAGGTGGTTTGCGAAAACTAGGCGAAGCCTACTGAATACATCGGACTAAAAGAAAAAGGAAGAGGGCCAGTACCTATGGTAGGGATCGCCAGTGAGGCAGGGGCATATACCAAGGAATGAGATGCAAGAGAAGAAGGAGCGAATTCTACCTGTTGACTGGTTGTTGGTGGCTCCAGAAACATCAGGGACTCCCCCGTAACCTCCAGTTCCTAGCTAGCTATGAGTACTCTTCCTCAAGCGGGTTCTTGTGAACCCTCTCTGATAATACTCTTCGTACACTGCCATTTCGTAGGTGGAGTCTCTCTAGCTTTGGCAATCATCTTCGTTTGTTGTAGTGATAACCTAGCTAGTTTAGCAACCCAAGTGAGTGTATGTGAGCCCTTTGATATATTAAAGTGCACATTCATGGCCACATAGGAGGGTTGTCCAGGGCCTTTTTCACTCGGCACAGATGAGGCCGATGTTGCCGCTTCCTCCTCCTGCTCCTCGGATTCCTCCTTTTCTTCACTCCTATTAATACTAGAGCTCGAGCTGGGGCGGCCCTCCTTCCACCATTTTTTAAATTCCTGGTCATCCTTTAGTTTGTTGTAAAGAGCATCCAATTGTGCAATTTCTTGGCAATATTTCTAGAAAGTTGCTATTTTTTCCTCACTCCATTCCTCATCTTTCTTCAACCTATTGTACATTCTGCACTCCATAAGGACATTATCCTAGGCCATTGCCACAGAAAAGTAGAACTTGTGCCATGGACCTCTAGTGTCTTGCATAGGGATACGTGCCAATTCAACAAAAAATTTATCTTTGTCCATCCGCGGGTTACGTTGCTTCTCCCAATATGGTCAGGGAACATGGGTAACTCTCATGTGTGGCTCTGGCAAGTCATCAAAAGAGTTGTATTCTCACTTATCATTTACCAGTACCAACCTTAGATAGGCCAGCTTGTCCTCTAACAACTGGTCTGATTGTTTTTTTATCAGAGTTACCGACTTAAAATTCTTTGGACACGAGAAGAATCCTTTCCTCTTGACCTTTTCACTGTTACAGAAGGTAAAATCAATGATACACACCTGTCAAAATATTTCCAGTGCGAGCACTCTATCTATGACATAGGCTGGAAGCAGGAAAGGTTTGCCAGTAAAGCCCCGCATCTGGAGGATTGTAAAATCCTTGCCTAAGAACCAGTCACAAGTAGGGGTGAAACTCTACATAAATTTGATCTGCTCCTTATCAAACCAGATTATATCGCCCTTTTTTATTAAATCATGCAAGACCAAAGCTATGAAATATTCTGAAAATGCATAATAATCGTATGATGCAGAAAGAAAAGGCGTCAATGTAGACACTAGCTTCCTTTTATTTTGCTCATCAAAAATTGATAACGGAAAAAATCGGGTGAAGAAATCTAGGTTTTGATGCAGAACCATGTGGACCAGGAAAGAAAGAAACCTAAATTTTTTCTCCGCCTAGTAATTCTCAATTTTCCGTATCATTTCTTCTACCATAAACTCAGCAAAATCATACCAGAAGAGATCATGTTGCTTGTGAAATTGGAATGTCGGTCCTAGTTGAAAGGTCTCCACCTTCTCATCAGAGTCTCGGCCGCATACAAAGGCTAGCCTGGACATGGCATCCTAGAGATCATTGCGTAACGCACTGCGTGACAATGGAATACTTGGCAGTTTAGCGGCCGAGATGCCTTTCCTACTAGTCTCCTCCAACAAGAACTCTGAGTTCTATCTCATCTTCTTCCATATGTTCTCTCCCTTGCCAGGGTGAAAGGGCTCGATATTCTCTTTTCTCTTACTTGGGTTTGGGATGCATAACATGTTCCAAATGGCCTGTAGAGTGATATGCACCCTTAAGTTGCAGTCTTCAATGTAGTGGGTATCGGGGTTATAACACTGGATAGTAGCATCAACTAACTCTTGGCAATAGTTCACTAGTGGGACCATGTATTGAGGGAGACCACTCTACCAAACTCTCCTTGCTGCAGATTGGTCTTCCTTTGGTGTCATCAACCTTGCACAGGCTACCTCTCTTAGGGACTTAGGGTTTTTAGTGAGTCGTGGATCGTAGATATTATCCCACTTCTCTTCAACCCTTTTCTGGTTTCTGCAATTCTTGGGCCTATTCAGCTCTTCTGTATAGGCCCTTTTTGGCCTGTTGGGTATACCAGGCGTAGCGTACGCCACATCTTCATAGACATATACCTCCTCTGAAGAACGTATAGCTGTAAACAGCTCCTGGCTAATTTCTTCCTACATTGGCTGAGATGAAGTCTCTGACATTTTTCCTTTCTTCGAAGATCTCTGCAAGTTCCTGGGTTTACAATTCCCCTTGGTTTTGGATACACAGGAGAAGAACAACTTTGCACTTTTCTTTTAGCATTTGTGGAAAGACTTTGGAATATTAATCCTTTTCATGCAATATTTGGCAATCCTTCCTCAAGGTGGTAGGTGAAAGCATACCTTTTGCATTTAATTTTGCATGTACCATTAATTTTGCAATTTATACAAAATGAATTGCTTGCTATTTTGAGGTGGTCGGAGTTCATTATTGCGTTTGGTAATCATGTGATACATTGTGATCCTCTTGGATCTTGAGCCGACAATTTTCTTTCTAACCTTGTGTTAGTATGCACTGGCAATTAATATCCCAGCTAGAATGATTACGCCAAGCAAACGATCACGGCCTAAAAAGATATGAATATCACCTTGGGCTCTGGGAAACGCTTGTGAGATGACACAATAGCCTATGGCCATACGTCTTACTGTCAATGAGTGCCACCTTTTTAAATCTAATTAATTATCTCCAATAAATATAGCACGCATTTAGTCGTACTCTCATAGATGCAACTGGCCCAGAAATGTGAGCAAATGCAGGCATGCTAGTCAAACTAGCAAATAGCTTATTATCACATTTTCTCGAAACAGATTAGCATGCGTCTTGTCATTTTTTTCTATAAATAGGTCAGTAAGTAGTGAGGAAAACATACTTAGCATTCGAGAAGTGATAGGTCAGTAGCAAAGTTTTAAGCAAGACTTCTCATAGGTTAGGTGATAGATAAAATTTGGCATAGCCCAAAAGCATAGGAATAGTGTCAGAACTATGGACACTCTAGTTCGTTTAACCTCGTATAAGTCATAGATGGCATTCCTAGGGGAGGTTTCTACTAGGAGGCTGAAACGGATGATCAAAAATAAGCATTATTTGGTCCTGATAGCCATAAAGTGGGTTCTAGGCAAAGACTATATAGAGGATGAAGACAAGTATCGAGTGAACACCGATATATGCTCCCATTTCGTAGCGTCCATGCTAGACATCAACGTCCCCCAGCCGCTTATCCTAAAACTTGTTAAAGAAATCTTCCCCAAAAAGTACCTGAATGGTCTTGGTGAGGTTGTTGTTCATGCTGCCTATAGAGTAGGTCTATTGTCAGCCAGCGACCTGCGTCGCTTTATCGAGGAAGAATTTGTTGTCGTTTGGCTATCATTTCTCAACGGATTCTTCCTACAAACTTGCGACTAGCACCAACAGAGGGTTACTCAGGCCTTGCATTTCCTATTCCACAGCTACAATGTAATACCCTTCTACAACGTAGATTGGTATACTGATTTCAGGAACCTGGTATTCCCTCCCCCTATGGCGGTTGTGCTGAATGATGTTGCCAGTGCTGCCGAAGAACCTGTGGATGAGGAAGAGGTGGACGCTATTGTTAATGCATCAATTTCCGCCAATCATGCCTTTGGATGAAAACACCCCTTGCTTGCTCAAAATTTTCCCTGTTTACTCCATTTCCCATTACTGCTCAGAATGTCTGTCTATAGTTGTATATAAGCCTGAAAAAGGCCACCATATATATAATAGCTCGAATACTTGTAAATTTTTGGATTATAGCTTCCCAGCCACTTTTGCAATGTAAAGAATATATATGAATAGATATATATATATTTTTAAAGAAAATACATGTTCTCTTCTTCATTATGTATTTTATTTTTATGGGCTCACAACTTTCATTTTTCTATTCTCCACACATGGGTGTGTTCTATGTAAAGCAATCCTAGTATTCCACCCTCCATAATAATGGGTTAATTTTGTGGAAGCACAAACTAATTTTGAAAAATACTGACCAAAGAAACGAAAATAAAATAAAAGCACTATTCACATATGTACAAAAATAGAGCCCAGTGCCTAATGGAACAGCTTAAGATGAACCCCATTGACCGGGATTCCTAAGGGTTCCTGTTCCATATTTTCCAGCTCAAAAGCATTGTGTTCTTTGCACCAAATAATTTTAAAGGGACCCTCCCATAGGCTATCAAATTTACCGTGATGACCTGGCTTAGCAGCCCTTTTATCATACTTTAGCAAGTTAAGTCTCCACATTTTAGACCTTGGTCGGAAGCCTTCTTGTCAAACCATCGCTTGACCACCTAATAACAGCCTGTCATAGCTATTAGGGAATTCTCCCTTTTTTCCTGTACTTCCAACAGTTCGGCGAGCCGAACCTCCATGGCTTCATTTTGTTCTATCTCAAGAGATTTCAACAACTGCATTGTCAGAATCTGCATGGAGATAGGTAACACGCCTCTTTCCCGTATACCAACTCATAAGGCGAAGTCTTAAGGACTTGCTTAGGAGTTATGCAGTTTTTCCAGAGCGTTGTTCGGAGGTTTTTATGCCATTCCCTCTGGTGTTCCAAGCCAATCTTTTTAAAGAACTGGACTAGGTTCTTGTTTGTCAACTCTGCTAAACCATTTCCCTGTGGGTAATAGTTTGATGATGTCTTGAGGAATATGTCATTCTTTAATGCAAAGTGACATACCTTTGCACCTAGGAAAACTCTGGAATTATCTAAAATGATAGTTTTTGGAGGGTCGAACCTTGTCACCAGTTCCTTGAGGAAATCTACAATCTATGTTTCTGTTGCACTTTTAAGGGGAACAGCCTCCATCCACCTTGTGAAGTAATCCATGGCGGTCAAAATCCACTTGTGTCCGGTGCTAGAAACCGGGTTGATCATTCTGATGAAGTCCAGGCCCCATTGTGCAAATGGTTCGTCCACCACTATGGGTTTGAGGGGCATTCCAGAATTCCTCCTTTTGTCAGTAAAGAACTGGCATTTTTTGCAAGCCTTCACCAAAGAGTGGGAGTCATTAAAAAGTATAGGCCAATAATAGCCAGCATGCATGATTTTAATGGCAGTGGTTTTAGCAGAGAAATGTCCGCTCGCAGCACTATTATGGAATGTGTTGAGGATCCTCTTCACCTACTCCAAAGTGATGCATCGCAGGAGAACACCATTGAAATTCCTTTTGAAAAGGACTCCTTCTATTAGCATATATCAACAATTTTGTAGCCGGTAATATCTCATTTTTTGGGATGAGAGACCCGGCGGATACTTTTCAGTTTGCATGAACCTCATTCTATCAGTTAGCCAACCACCTTCCAATTCTAGTTCATTCATCAAGACGAGCTCTGGTTGCTCCTCTGCGGCAGGTACCTCATCATTTTGTGCCATGTACTCACATAGTCCTCTTCCTTTAATAGTTTTAGTAGGCTTGACTTCAATGTCATATTCAAGGATCTTAGTGATCTAATTAGCCCTTTTTTCTGTGATCTCTCATTCCATGATATATTCACGCACACTAGAATGTGTGACATATACAAGAACCATGTTACAAGAAATTAGATGGCGGAACTTTTTAAGTCCCTTCACTATTGCAAAGGCCTTCACCTTTCGATGAAATTATAATTCGCCTCATATTCCTTTAGGGTCCAGGAGTAGAACGCCACTGGATGTTCTCCTCTTCCTTCACCATCCTTTTGGGTTAGGACCTGGTAGCAATACTGGACATGCTACCAAACACATACATTATAAAATCCTTGGATTGATCTAGATTAACCAGCACCGGAGCTATGGAAATAGCTTCCTTGACTTTTTCAAAAGCTTCTCGAGCTTCGGTCGTGCACTTGAATGTTTGATCTTTCTTCAGCATTAGGGTGATCGGCCTAATTATTCCAATGAAATCAAAAATAAACTTGCTGACAAAATTTACATTGCCAAGGAAAGACTACACACCTTTCTTATTTACCAAGAGGGGAAGTTCTTTGACAGCCTTTACACGTTCGGGGTCAATTGAAACCCCTCCTTTAGACACAACATGCCCCAACAGCTTACCCTGCAAAACCCAAAATACACATTTCTTTGGATTTAGGGAAACTCCAAACTCTTGTAATTTTTGAAAAACTAATTCTAAGTGATCAAAATGATCATCCTTAGATTTAGAGAACACAGTAAGATCATCTAAATAAATTAAAATAAACTTATTGATTAGTTTGTTGAATGTGATGTCCATCGCCCGCATGAATGTTGCCCTTGCATTGGATAAACCAAAAGGTATTTTAGAATATGCAAATTTTTCCCACTTTGTGGTGAATGTAGTCTTGTGTTGATCCTCCTCTTTAACTCAGATCTGATTGTAGCCCGAGAAACCATCCAGTAGAGAAAACATTTCTGACCCTACGACTGTTTGTAGGATTGACTCTATTGAAGGCAGTGGATAGTGGTCTTTTAGGGATGCTCTATTTAGGTCTCGGAAGTCCACACATAAACAGATATCTCCATTCTTCTTTTGGACCAGGACTAGATTTGATACCCAAGTACTATGCTTGATTGGGAAGACAATGTGTGACTCAATGAGCTTAGTTAGCTCTTGCGCCATTAGGGCTTCAATTTTAGGGTTGACTGGCCTCTATTTCTATCAAACTAATTTTGCACCTTCTGTTAGCTCAATAGTGTGTTGAATGACGTCAGGATCGTATCCCTCCAAATCATCATAGGACCAGGCCACTACTCCATATTTTTCACAGAAACTGATGAGCCTTTCCTTATCATGGTGTGGGACATTTTTTCCTCAGAGATTCCTACCATTGGAGACCCAAAGGTCCACATAATCACTTTTGTCCACCATGAACTTTCGCTTATCATTTCAGGCATCATCACAATCAAAAAAAATTCAAGAGTAACAAATCCTTTCCGAAGTTTATTAGATTTGAGCTGCATAATTTTTCCTTCATAAGCCTCGGCAATCTTTGGTTGAAGCTAATTAGCAAACTCCCCTGAGTGGTGGATAAACAAGGCGATGTGTTCATCGCTTTCAAAAACTTGCCAACTCTGATCATTGTCGGGGATCGCAGGTCGGACTAGTACCCGTACTGAATGCTCATTATGTATAAGGTCATAGATAGGATCAAACTGAGCACCAATCATGGTCATGCGATCTACATCACTATTTTGTCCTTTGGGAATGGTCTGGATGTTGAAAGCTTCAAAACCATCAATCAGGTCCCAGACTCGATGTCGATAGGATCTCATACAGACATTCTTCACCGCAAAAATTCCCCAAACCTAGTTAACTACCAGCTCGGAATCTCCGAACACAATTAATTGTTTAATGCCCATTTGTTTTGCAAGGCTTAAGCCTTGGACTAATCCTTCATATTCATCCTCATTGTTTGAACAGGCGAAATGAAAGCAGAAAGGCCTCAACAATTTTTCATTTTGTGGGGATATTAGATATATTCCTACTCCAGCACCCACTTTGCTTCTTGCTCCTTCAAATTACAGTGTCCATAGCTCATTTTCTTGGCTACCTTTGGATTCTTTGGCGACCCTCAGAAGTACCTGGTCTTCATCATAAATTACATATGTGCCCAATCTTGTAGCATGATAATTTCTGAAAGGATCATTTTCCATGTGTTCACTCAATAGAGCATCTTCTTTATCATTCTGATCTCTACTCACCTTCTCTTCCTCTAGCAATTCAACGCAATACATTTCTTGCTTGGTGATAGAGGTATTTGCGATTGCAAAATTGATCAAGGCTTCGTCTGCTACATGTTCAGAATTTAAAGCCTCTTGTTCTATTTTCATCTTTGCGTCGTGTTTGGTCCTAAGTATCAGATGTGACCAATCCAAGGATAGGTATCCGCCCACCTTTGAAGTAAATTCTCAGGATAGACAGAGACCAAACATTGGAGGAACATCTATGATCACTGTCTTGCAGGACCGTGATACTAGGACAAGAAAATAGAGTTAGAGGTATCGCTTTTATGACACCTACAGTCTCAACTTTATTTCCATCAAACTACATTACCCCTCTTTTCATAGACTCGTAGCTGAGTCCCAAATCCTCGGCTATCCATTTAGGCATAACCATGGTACTAGTGCCAAAATCAATTATAGCATTGTGTAATAACTTCTTTCCTATAATGAGAGTCAAGAAGAAGGGCTGAGGTTTCAACTTATTCCTGCTCTCAGTAGGGGATTCCTTTGTATCATTTGTAAGGACCTTAGCTCACGATATCTGATAAACAACCCCTGCACTGGCAAATAGCTCTATTGATGCAGGGTTGATCTCTTCCTGAAGCACCTTCTGTAATAGCGTCTTTTATTCTGGGATAGCTAGAATGTCCCATAGAGACACATTAGCAGATGATTTCTTCAATTTCTCTACCACATTAAAAGGTGACAAACTCGGGGGTTTATGCTCCTTGGTTCTTGCTATAATAATTTCCTTTCGTGGTTGAGAAGGTGAAGGGACGGTTGGAGTACTAGGAATCTAATCAAAAACACCTTTGTGTTGTGGGTTTTCCAGATGCGAAACAACTGACTCACCGGTGAATCTCCTCTTTGAGCATGTGTTATAATAAGACTGCACCTATGGTGTTTTGGATATGAATGCGTCATTAGCAAGCACCATTTATTCGTCCTCCATCCAGGAGAAGAGGGCATGATCGGGAGCAATATCGTATTCTTGTTCTAAAGAAATTCCTTGCATTTGTGCGGTAAGGACCACACTCGCCATTTGTGGTGAGGCATATATATAACCTCCATGTTCTATTGCCGCACCTTGGATGCATTGCTCTGCCACCTTTTGTTGTAAGTTGCCACACAAATAGTTTCGGGGCATTTGCACATCACTGGAAGAGAAACACCATGGATTGATATCATCAATAAGGTTGTTCTTCCCTGAGGTTAATTCCCTATTCAAGCTTGGCGACGCACTCGTCAGCAGAGTAGGCACCGGCACCATTTGGTTTGCAGTCGGGGCTGGTGGATTAGTGCAAGGCACACCTTGATATGGATTTTGTTGATAGGAAGACTGCCCGCCTTGATAGTTTTGATATGCGGGCTTCAGAGGTGTCAATTGGTTCCACTTGAGAGTAGTTATATCATTTTCCATGGTTCGCAACATCTCCTTGAGGTCACTCATTTCATCTTTGGAAGAACCTAATGTAGAAGCCACATTTTGTGGTGTGGCCGCATATGTGTACATTAACTGGGCAACTGTGGGTGCACTAGTTGATGTGACCTCTTGAGCGGAGATCGATATTTCAAGAAAAATTCGCATAATAGGTCGAGGATGCAATTTTCCACAATCTATTAAGTGATTCTTAGCTTTGATAGCGATGCCATAAGCATCTGGTAGAATAGCTCCTCCCAAAGACTTGATCATCACAGAAATATCAGAATTGATGGACTTTAGGTAAAATATAAACACTAACTCAGGAGTCGGGTGTATGGTAACAAGAATCCTCTACCAATTTGTGTGAAATCAGGCATTAAAGTCTGTCAGAGCCTCCTAGAGGGCTCATTTTATGACAGATAGTTGATAATACAATGAAGAACAATCTTCGTCATTCGAGAACCTTTCATAGAACAGATCTCTAAGCTCATCGCAGGTGTGAATTGAATTAGGCGTTAACGTCTAGTACCAATCTAGTGCCTTTCCTTTAAAAGACGTGGCAAGGAGCCTTAGGGCTACATTTTGTGTTGTAATACCATGTACTAGACATATGTCTACCACATCCTGCAAATGCTCTGCGGGTGTTCTTGAGCCATCTCTGATAAATTTGGGAATAACTTTTATAGCTGAAACTAGGATAGTGCCCCAAATAGCGGGCGCTACCGGGGCTACTAGGGGACTTCTGGCGTCCCATGCTACATAGTTTTTGTTGGCAGCTGGCAACATGGTGAGAGGAAAGGGTGGCGGGAATGGAACGGTTACCAGCCGATTTGTGACCTAGACTGTCCCTAGCGAAGGTACTAGTAAACTAGGGTTGCCTGTTGTTTGGGATCTAGTTATAGGTCGATGGCTCATACACCCCTCTAAAATGCAATTTCATTTAAGTTCGATCCCACCCGGTGTGCCAGAAAAAGAACAAACTGTTGACGCTAAAAATTGACGGGGTAACAGAGTCTTATGGGAAACTCAGTTTAAGGGGGACCTTTTGCCCTAAACTGAGTAACCTCTATATTTTTAGAGAAGTCGGCTTCTTCTATAATGGGGTTTGGAAAGGGAAAAGGAAGCAGATATAATAAAATGAAGTTTAACCTAAGGTGATGCACCGATATTTAATGAAGGGCACGGTAAATCATAGATTTAAGGACCTGAATGGTGTTGTAGTGTTCCAAAACATCAGAGACTCAAGATTATAGCATAGATAATTCATTCATTGACATAAAATCACATTGCATACATTCCCACTGCCAAGAAGAGTCCTTAGACATGATCTAGGTAAGCAAACTTGCATCCAATATATATAGAAGTTCTCAAATGAAGTGTTAATACAATAAAAGGCACAGTTCACAGTTTGATCAAATAGCATGAAAAATAGAAAGGCCGAACAATTGGCACAATCTGAGAGATTTTGCAATTAAATAAAATAGTAATAAAGGCCTGGTGTCTTTACTAAAACTAGCATTATATTTCCAAGTTTCGGACCCTTTTCTCAACATAGAGAAAAGTATATATAGCATAAAAAACCTCCCACCGCCTCGAAGAGCAGTAATAGAAAAGATCTCACAATCCCCTATAATGATGTCATAAAAAGAATATTCCCCAAAGTCGTTACAAAAGAAATAATCAGGAACCAAGCATTCGTTCATTCCAGGCTCAGGTGCATCTTCTGCAATGATGGCGATGGTCCCAGCTAGGCCCGATCAGAAAAGTGTCATCCCTTTGTGTGAATGATTATGACAAGTAGCAACCAATAGCATTATTTGGCTCATCTGGTTCATTGCCTGCATATGAGATCCGCTGGTTAGGCACCTGGAATCCTTTCACTGCCCACATGAACCTTTCTTCCTTCGCCGCAGAGGATTTGTGTCAATGCTACATGTGTCGAATGGGCCGAGTACTTTATCACAATGGAGGGAACGTTTATCAGCCAGGCATAAAAGACGTGTGGCAGCACTTCGCTGCCCGTGATTACTATTTCATCTCTGCACTGAAGGATTTGTGAACATTCAACACGTAGCAAGTGCATACGGTAGTCAGCAACTATGGGGCCCGCCAGCACCTTTTAGGAACGAGGGCTTCGTGGCAGTATTTCGCAGCCCGATGAGGCGTCAAGGAAAAATACCCAAAACTATCCCACAGCCGCAACACGTGGAAGCACAGCAGAGTTTCCCATGATCTGAAGGGAATTTCGATACTTGAAGTTGTGAAGAGTAGACACGTGGAGCGGTAGATCAATGCCTTGATAAAAGTTCGAGCATACTTTTGGCGATGTACAAGCCGATGCATAGAAAAATAAACCCAAAGGGAGCTGGTTAAATATTTATTAACAATACCTAAAGATAAAAGGACAAAATTAGAACTATCTGGAAAGAAGGGAATATTTGTGGGCTATAGTGAGTCTTTAAAACCCTACAAAGTTTACATTCCAGGTTAGAAACTAATAGAGATCAGCAGGGATGTTACATTTGAAGAGGATTTTGCATTTAAGAGATCTAAGGGCACTCACATGGAGATAGACAATGAAGACCAAGAATCTCCTCAGGACATGGAAGTTGACCATACTCTTGAGATTCAGAGGGAGGCTACTGATCCTAAAGAAGATGATGATCCAATTGAGCCTTTGGAACCTACCGATGGGCCTACATACATTGTTATTGGTTGAAAGAGACCTCTATGGGCTAGGAAAACAATGCAGGAGGCAGAAAAGTTTGCAGCCCCTAGAGGAACATTCAGAGAGATCAAAAGACCTCACAAGTTTTCAAGCTATGTTGCATTGATGAGTCAAATGATTGAATCTGAGCCTTCCAGTGTTGAGGAAGCTTCAAGTCAGCAAGTATGGAGAGATGTTATGGCTGAAGAATATCAATCTATCCTCAAGAATGATGTTTGGGATAAAGTACCTAGACCATAAGGGAAATATGTTGTATCTTCTAAGTGGCTTTTCAAGATCAAGCATGTGGCTGATGGAAGCATTGAGAAGTACAAGGCAAGATTTGTGGCTAGGGGGTTCTCTCAAAAAGAGGGAATAGACTATGAGGAAACATTTGCTCCAGTTGCTCGTTATACCTCCATCAAGACTATCATTGCTATTGCAGTGGCTAAAGGATGGAAATTACATTAGATGGATGTGAAGGCAACATTTCTAAATGGTGTAATTGAAGAAGAGGTATACATTGAGAAACCTCATGGATTTGAGGTTCATGGGAAGGAGTCTCATGTTTTCATATTGAAGAAGGCTTTGTATGGCCTTAAGCAGGCTCCTCATGCTTGGTATGAGAGAATTGATAGATACCTACTGAGCTTGGGCTTCTCCAAGAATGATGTTGATTTAAATTTGTATTTCAAGGTAATTAATGGTGAGGCCTTGATCCTGGTTCTCTATATTGATGATCTATTTCTTACTAGATAAGAACACCTCATTATCAAATACAAGAAGGAGTTGGCTTCTGAATTTGAAATGAAGGATCTTAAGTACATGCATTACTTCCTTGGCTTACAAGTATGGCAGAGGCCTAATGAGATCATTCTGAGTCAAGGGAAGTATACAATAGACATCTTGAAGATATTTGGTATGATGGATTGAAAATTCATATCTACACCTATGGAAACCAATTTTTAGAAGCTTAAGGAGGCTATCGCTAGTTCAAATCTAGTGGATCCTACTATGTACAGGCAATTGATTGGATCGTTGATATATCTAGTCAATACTAGACCAAATATTTTCTATGTAGTGAGTGCACTTAGTTCATGTGTGAACCAAGGAAAATACATCTAGTTGCAACGAAGCATATCCTGAGATACTTGTGTGGCACAGTTGGGTATGGCTTGAGATATCCTTCTAGTGTGGACTTGGAGCTACATGAATATTCTAATTTTGATTGGGTAGGGTTTGTTGTTGATCAGAAGAGCACCTCTGTATGTTGTTTCAGTTTGAGGTCTACAATGATCTCCTAGTGTAGCAGGAAGCAGTCTTCAGTGGCACTGAGCACTGCAGAGGCCGAGTATATTGCAACTTGTGTGGCAGCTTGAGAAGCAGTGTGGCTTCAGAAGCTCCTTGCAGGATTTTTTGGACAATCATTAGAGCCAATTATCATTCATTGTGATAATCAAAGTTGTGTGAATCTTTTTGTCAATCTAGTGTTTCATGACAGAACCAAACATGTTGAGATCAAATACCATTATATTCAAGATATGGTATTGAGGAAAGCTATCCAGTTGAAGTATATTAGCACTGATGAGCAAACGGCTGACATTCTCACCAAGCCTCTCTCCAGAGTAAAGTTTGTGTACTTTCGAGACAAGCTTGGTATTGTGGAGAATGAATCCCTAGCTGAGAGGGAGACTTAGCTTCAGTGATCTTCTGTGATTTACTTTAATGCATTTTTCTCTGTGAGAGAAATTTGAGGTGCAAGCCCTTGTCTAATACATTTTTCTCTGTGAGAGAAATTTGAGGTGTAATCCCTTGTTTAATGCATCTTTCTCTGTGAGATAAATTTGAGGTGAAAGCACTTGTTTCCACCCTCTGGGAGTAGCCATGGTGGATTTCATGTTGAGTGAATCCATGACAACATCACGAGAGAGAGTTCATGATGATTTTCTTGTATTTGTGTTTATTCACCCTCTCGGAGTAGCCATGGTGAATGTGATGATGAGATGATGACATCACGTTGAGTGATTTTGTGATGGGAACTTGTGCACATATGCTTTATCATACATGGGAGTAGCCATGATGGTTGATATCATGTTGAGTGACTACGTGATGAGCTTCTTTCCACATTTGGGTGTAGCCATTGTGAATGTCATTCCATGACATTGGTTAGCTGGAAGTATTCCTCCCTAGCTGAGAGGGAGTGTTGATGTTAGAATAGCTTCGGGCCTCATCCTTCCAGCCATGTCATTGAAGAATAAATTAAATGCATAGCCTATCGGCTATTTAATTTATTAAGATGCCTATTGGTGAAGAGGCACTTCACCTTGAATTTAATTATGATTAATTAATGAAGGCCAACTTCTTGAGGAGACATGATTTTTCATTAAGGTCGACCTTCTCTCATCCGCCACCTCTCTTGGAGTCACAATGATTTTATTGGAGACCAACATGATGTTCTTCAAGGGGCGCGATCTCTCTTTCTTGTATATATACAAGTTGCTCATTGTTCACTACACATTTATATTGATACATTCACATTCATAGTGCGATTTCATAAGAGAAGTGTGAACTCAATCAAGTGCAGATCGAAGTCTATAGAAGGCTGAATTATTATGTTCTTGGAAGGGTGATATTTTCATAAAGTTATTGCATTGTATTGGCACTTTTATTTGGCCTTGTGATCAGCCTCTTTGTAAAGAACTTTGTTGTTCCATATTCAATATATAAGTGATATATTGTTGCTAGGTTTTTCTCCCTCAAGTGGTGGGTTTTCCCAGGGTATATGTTGTGTTTATTTGTTTGAATTTGAATTAAAATATGCTTATTTATATTTGATCCTAAAACTAACATCATATGGTTTGCTAGCAGAAGAAGGAAAATAAGATACATTTCAAGACACTCTAAATCCTCTAGATATTCATGATACTAAAATTCCTATGGAGACTGAAGCTCCTAAAGTTGTGTCAATTGAAGAAGTTGAGATTCCTAAAGCCATGCAATAATTAGTGACTGCAGAGAAGAAGGATGAAGTGAAGGAGATTCTTGTGGAAGCAAGAGACATTTCTAAGGCAGTAAAGGAATATTTAGAAGAGCAATAGGAAGAGTTTGATCATGAATTGATTAGAGGTCCTATCAACTTGGCTACTTTGTCTCCCATTGATAAATTGAAAGTTGCATCATTTGCTTAGGCCAAGGCAAGGGAAGAAATTCTAAAACCACATATTGAAGATAGTGACTTGTTGAATCTTGCATCTGGTATTCTGGAGAAGATCATGCCTTCATATGTCAAGGATTCATCTAATTCTCCATCTGTTCAACTAAAGAAGTTCATAAATTTTGTAAGTACTCATTTTGAGTCACTTGAGAAGTTAGCTATGGTTAAGGTTCAGAAGGAGTTTGATGCTAAAAGGTTTAGTAGGTTGAAAGGGATGATAGATAATGATAAATATCTATTAGTTACTTGTGTAAAGAATATTCAGAGTGCTTTTCGTGAAGGTGGTAACATTTATAATTCATGACTATCTTTATCTAAGTTCACTAAGGACATTGAAAAGAAAATGAAAGAATGTGAGAAACAGTTAGCAAATATCACTCAAGCATTCGATCATCTAACTGTTTCTGTTGGAAAGCAAGAAGGTCAAGTCATATCCCTTCTTGACAAGATCAAAAGTTTGAAGCATGAACAAGGTAACATTGTTGAAAGGGTTTGTGAGCTTAGAGGACTAATTGGTCCTAATATGGAAACAATGTTGAGTGCATTGAAGGAAGCACAAGATGCTATGGTGGTCAGTGATCCGGTGAACCTTGAATCAGCAGAGATGCAATCTTATTTTTTGGTCACATGACTATCTTGGAGAGTCTCAAGAAGGGTTGGGACACGAGTTTGAACCTGTTGAAGAACAATTTTGCAGATATATTCAATTTTATGTAAGTTGTAGAAGCATGTTTGTACATATGTAGTTTGTTCATAGCAATTTTGTTTAATTTCTGGTATGCAGATTCCTGCCTTTTCCATTGATATCATAGGGGGAGAATGGGATAGTGAAAAATTCCTTAATCATCTCAGGGGGAGTTTTTTTTTTGGAGTTTTGGAAGTTGGCAATGTATTCATGTTGGTACTGATCCGACAGTCATTTTTCACTAAGTGTTGCCATCAATGCCAAAATTGTTGGCAAGAGACACTGCACAAGTCATCTAGTGTTATCATTGATGGAAACCCTAGTCAGTGATTTGATCCACACGTCATCATTTGATCATACTAGAAGTCAAATCAAAAAAAATTGATTTACTGTCAAGTTAGAACAAAGCATCCGGTAGAATTGTGTTCATCGATTCACATGAAATTCTCTGTTACCATTTTGAGTTGTGGATCTTAGAGAAGGTTGTTTGGTATATATGATCTTTGTTATTCTTGAATCTTAGAGCCTTGTATTGATCTGTGTGCAAGTTAGAAGATCTGATTGATTAATTTTATGTTTAACAGTGCATGAAGGCTGACTAAGTGAATGTAGTCGTTGTGGATATTCGAGGAGCAATTGCTTAAGTGTTTTTGTGTTTGGGCATGTTGATTTGGGTCCTCACTATTTTGTGGCCGACTTTGGTTGGTGTGCATTGAAAATTAATTATGGATTGAGCCGATAGTTTGTAAATATTTCATACTTTGTTGGAGCCGACATGTAGCGATTAAATCTTTAGTTGCGGATATATAAGTGATTGATTATATCATTTTAATATATGTACAAAGTGTATTGATGTGTGTTGCAAAGTCAGAAGGATTGTAGAGCGACTATGCACAGTTTCACTTGTGCATAAAAGGATTTGTGATGCAAGTTAAAGCAGTCCAAGTAGAAGAGCAGAATCAGACAGAAGGTTAGAATTTGATTGATGAGCTTAACCAGAATTGTAATCAGGCATTAGCAGATGCTACTTTCTCATTTCAAATCTTTTGGATGTTATCCAAATACTTTTGTAAGGCAATGATCCTTTCTGTTTTTGAGCAGTGAGCTCTAGGCAGTGTGCCTGAATGCAAGTGCATTCCCATTTTGTAAACATCTTTTTGAGTATACTTAGATAATATTGTGGATTGACCTCCACCATGGTTTTTCTCCTAACAGGGTTTCCATGTAAAAATCCTTGTGTTATGGTGTTGTGGTTGTTTGTTTTATGTTCATGCATATTTATTTGGTTGAATGTTATAAGTGCTTTGAAGATCAAATTAATAAAGCTAAAAATTTCAAAACACTGATTCACCCCCCTCTTAGTGTTCCTTGATTCCAACAATCCATAAGTGATTAGAGAAGCAATTATGGATCATGAATTTTATTGTTGATTTATGTTTGTGGTTTGTCTTAACAATATGACTCGGGCAACTAAGTTCCTTGTGTGTGATTGGGTTTCCATTTGGCATAATCAAAACATCCTATGCAATTTAAAGTTCAACTAACGCTTTCTTGCATCAAGATCACCATGCTTTCTAGTTACTTCCTCACATATTCTGACAAGGTTCTTTGTCACTAGTATGATTCATGGCACTCCTTGTCTGCAATGTGTCTATCTATGCAAAGGGACAAAATTTCATACCTTGGCGTATGTTATCCATTTGCAAAATAAAAATGCTCTATGATGATATTTGTGCACTAATGAAAGCTCATAGTCTATCCTATCAATCCATTTCCTATATTCATCTATTTCATTCAATTTCATGCTATCTATTCTATCTGATCAATCAAGATTATTCACACCTAATATCAATCAAGCTAATCATTCTTCACTTTTTACTAACCTTTTCTTCTAGTTAATATTTCTTATGTTAGTCCTCAAATCTAAACATATTAAATCAACTTATCTGTAAATTTGGTTAATTTTTTGAATTTTTTTCCTAATTTCCCAAGGCGGCACCACACTATCCTACTTTCATCAAGGCATACTGAAGCAAGTCCTGAGTAGAATTATCTTGAATTTTCTTTGAAACAACGCTCAAAACCGCATTATCTCAAAGAGGGGTAAAATGTAGATACTAAAAATTGTCCTAGCCTGCAAGCAATGTTTTTACACTAATTCTCATCTTATCCTAATGGTTAAATAATTATTAATTATTTAATTATTGCCAATTTCATATTCCACTATTAATTAAATAATATCATATTATTTAATTAATTCACCTTAAAATTATTCTTCCTTGATTAATTAATTATGTCACTAATTATCTTTATTTGTCTAAATTAATTAAATAAATTATCATTGTTTAGTTAATTACCCATTATCCTTATTCCTCTAAATTAATTAAATTTATTATTATTTATTTAATTATCCATTATCCCATCCTAAAATAAATAATTACTTTAGTTATTTAATTATCCTTTAATTCCTCAACATGATCCATTTTCCATAAATAAATAGAGTATTTATTTATTTGCCTAATCCATTTACACGTTCATTTAATGATTAATTGATTTAATTAATTATTAAATCTCATGCATTTCCAACTCATCTTTTGACTAAGAATTACTCTCAATCCACTAACTAATCAATCCACTTCACTCCCACTCACTTTGAGTTCTCTAATCAATTAATTTAGTCTACTACCACTCAGTCTAAGTTAACTCCTTAATCAATTCTCTTAACAAAATTATGCAATTAGTTAACTAAATCATGCAAACAGTTAACTAATCAATCCATTATTTGCATCAATTCTCCACCATTGATCTCTTCAATTCTTCCTTGAATCCAGACCGTCCATGAAACTTGACATTTTCTATAAAATCAACCTTCTTTCTCATTTGAAGGCTAACCACAAATATTCAATATTTTGCTATCATATCAATATGATCCTATTGTAATTGTGTACACATAATTTTTGAGAGCAACAAAGGCTCACAAAGAAAAATGGAGGACAATTGAGGTGGTTTGATGTTGACGTGAGAAGGTATTGCTTTGATTTATTTCAATTTCTTGATTATCTTATGTCACTTTGTTCTCCATTGCTACATTAGAATTGGATTGCTTGAGTCTTATAGTTTTGTGTGGTTTTTTTTAATGATTCTTGTGTATTTTCTTGTTTTTTGGTCGTACAAATGGTGAAGTTGATGTAAACTAGCAAATTTTATGAGAAAATAAAAAAATTTATAGTTACAAGTTTTGTAATGCATCTGTGAATGTAGTGTGACACATCTATGAAGTTTTGTAAGGCATTTGTTTTTAGACACATCTGTGGAATTTTCGTGATGCATCTATATTTTTGCAACACATGCGTAGATTTTTGTGATGCATTTGTTGGAATTAATGACGCAATTGACTGACATTAAATAATTTATTTATTTTTTGTTAAAAATTGTTGTTTCTGGTTATTGCAAAAGACTAACAACTAATTTTATGAAACCCTAACCTTGCATTTATCATTTATGGGTTGTCTGTTTTGCTCATTTTTGAAAATTTTGGTGTTTGTAGGTTTTGTAATGCAAAGTTGTCAAGTTTTTGCATCACAATCATTCCTACAATACATTTATCAATTTTTTGCACTGCATTTGTTTCTACAATGCATCTGTCAGAAATAGTGATGCATCTATCTGTTGAATCAAAAGGTATAAATTTTTCAAAATCTATTTTGGAGGCAATTTTGATTCTCATAGATTAGTTATTTTTTGATTACTAATATTTTTTGGTAGATTTGTGGTGACTGTTTGGAAAAGACGTGATCTTGAAACTACTAATCTTATTAATTTGTTGCAGCATGCTGACAAAGACATCATTGAAATTACTGACTAGTTTGATGCAGGTTCACTTGACAAAGAACTAAAACTAAAACTTATGTGTCTTCGATTTCTAGCTTAGATAACTTTTCATTTGGGCTTAAAAAGAACATATATCTTTCATGTCTGGTAGGTTAATAGTGTATATACTCTTTCCTCACACCTTGTGCGACCTTGGAAATCAAAATCCCTATTGACTTGAAAATTTTTTGTACACCTAAGTGTGGTTGTTATGTCTATGCTCTCCCCTCGTGACATCTAAGAATGATCTTAGGGATCAGAAACAGCACCATAACCATTTATTTTAATTAGAGAGACTTTTATAGGGGCCTCATCACCCCAAGTTCTAATCTCAAGAAAATTTCTTGATGGGATATATAAAGGGGGGGAGTGAAAGATGTACCTCAAGGAAAGCTAATGTCGTTTGAGCCAAGACTTGTGACCCTCGGTCCACCAAGACACATATAGGTGAAGAGGAGAGGGGAGGGCCCCCTTGACTTAGGCACTATCAGATGAGCTTTATGTTCATGGTATACCCCCTCTAAACACCTTTGTTAATTAGAATTCTAGGATTCATTCAGTCATGACTTGATGTTGTGCAACATATGTTGGCAGTGGTTGTCATTGATGTCAACATTGATTATTGGTTTTCATTGATGTCAACACTTGGTGAGATTGTTAAATATGTTTATGAGATTGTTAGTAGTGGTTGTCACTTATGTCAACACTAAGTTTTGGTTTTCATTGATGTCAATTTTTGGTATGTGGAAACTAACCATGCAAATATTGTACACTTGTAACGTATCCTCGTCGAAGTTCAGGGCCAGGTCGGGCCCTGAGCAAGGGTTTGGTGGCAGTAGCCCTCAACAGCAGGGGTTCAGGGGCAACAACCCCTAATAGCAGGGGTTTGAGGGCAACAACCCCTAATAGCAGGGGTTCAAAGGCGCAACCCCTAAAAAAAAAATTCTCATTAACACGTCAAGGTTTTCCCGCTGACACATCAAAGTTTTCCCATTAACACGTCAAATGAAAAAACTGACTTTATAAAACCCTAATTCTAGAAGCTTCCAAAAAGCTTGTTATAAGCTTGTTATAGGTGGAGTAGAAACATTTCTCCCAATCCACAGAAGACCAATTCTTCTAGAACAGTTCACACACTGGTGAACATAACTTTCACATCCCATCAAACCAGAAACTTCAACTCAAGAGATATCAGCACTAGATCACCATTAGCAAACCTTCAGATCTGCACAAGCATAGGATCAACACAAGAGAAACATGGAGCACATACCAAAGAACATTCTAAACACATTCATAACTCTGACTTCTCTTCTTTATTAATTTTCTCAAAAGCACTTGGAAACTCATCATTTCAACACATCTGCAACATCATGAAGATAGCTCCATGTACTCACAACATCTCAAAAGAATCTCAACTATACATGTACAATTTGAAACATACTAAACTGTGTTGACATCAATGACAACATTAATGACAACACCACCAAACTTGCTCATACTTGCAACAATCTCCCCCTTTGTCATTGATGGCAACACATGATGTGAAAAACCATCAAAGACAACATCCTGCAATATTTCAGGAGAACACCTTCTCTTCCTCTATAACTATTTTTCACATGACTTTCTCTCCCCCTTTGACATCAATGGAAAAGATCAAAAACTCTGATCACTCCCCCTTAAGAGTGCACCCATTCAACTCATACTGCAACAATGAAAACCTTTTCTACTCCCCCTACGGAGTAGACCCATTCATCAATCCAGATAAATGAAAAATCTATGAATTCATTGGAATGATGCACCTTCATGTGCACCTAGTTCGGAGGTCCAATGACCCCCAACCTCTCCCTAAGATGCTCAAAAGTATCCTTTTGAAGAGCCTTAGTAAATATATCTGCAATTTGTCCCTTTGTTGTCACATACTCCAATCTGACTTCATTCTCCAACACCTTTTCTCTCAAGAAATGATATTTGATAGATATGTGTTTCATTATTGAATGCATAACCAGATTCTTTGAAATGTTTAAAACACTTTCAACAATCTTCCTCAATCTTTTATTGAAGCATCTATATGCTTTGTTGGTAGTAGAGTACCCAAGAAAAATTCCTTCATCACATCTAACATCAAACTTCCCAATATTTTCATCATCTCTTTTAATGTAACATCTACTTCCAAATACCTTAAAGTATTTCACAGTAGGAGTCTTACCAGTCCATAACTCAAAAGGAGTCTTTGTATTGTTGCCTCTAATCTGAACTCTATTAAGAACATAAACAGCAGTGTGTATTGCCTCTCTCCAGTCCGATTTTTCCTCTCAACTACCCCATTCTGTTGAGGGTTTCTCGGAGTAGAAAATTGTCTCTTTATGCCATGTTGTTCACAAAATGTATTAAACTCACTGGAAGTGAATTCTCCACCTCTGTCAAATCTCAAACATTTAATTTTCAAATTCACTTCATTTTCCACTCTTGCTTTGAACACTTTAAACCTATTCAGAGCCTGAGTCTTCTATCTAAGAAAAGAAACCCATGTCATTCAAGAATAATCATCAATAAGGAGAATAAAATACATGTCACCATTCATGCTTCTTGTTCTATTTGGACCAAAGAGGTCAATATGAATTAATTCCAGCATTCTGGTAGTAGATTGCTCTTTTCCCTTAAAGTTGCATCTTGTATCTTTCCCCAATTGACAACTTCTACAAATAGTATTAGCAGGATTTGTGATTCTAGGCAGACCTCGGACAACATCTCTTGAACTGATTCTGACCAGATTATCAAAGTTTACATGTCCCATTCTCCAGTGCCATAACCAATTTTCACTAACTTGAGATACAAGGCATTAACCATCAACTCCCTTAAGTTGATAGATGTTTCTATGAGTTCTCCATCCAATAGCAACCATATCTCCATATCTTTTTCTGATTTCACAGGTATTATTCTGAAACAGAAGTTTAAAACCATTGCTACGCATTTTTCCAACACTCAAAAGGTTATGCCTCAAACCCTTTATATAATATACATCATTAGTGTTGTGTACTCCATCAAAACTAATTATACCTTTCCCACAAATATTAGCTCATGAATCATCACCAAACATGACCAAACCACCATCATACTTTTCAAGTTTAGTGAACTTACTTTTATCTCCGATCATGTGATTAGAACATCCACTGTCAATCACCCAGTAATCTTCATCTCGCCTTGCATGAAAGGCGGTGATCAAAGTAGCTTCCATCTTATTCTTTTTTTTCTCCAGAGAATTCTTCCATGCACATTTTCCTAGGTTAGCAGACAAATATTTATTCTCTAAAGGTAAAAATAAGCATTCACTATCATCACCCTCATAATCAGATTCATCATCAAAGATTTTGGCTTCTTCTTTAACATAATACAGCTTCTTGTATTTCTTATCCTTTCTATCCTTATCTCTCTAATCCTTGTTTTTCTTATGTATAGCTCTATTTAGACATCTTGAAGCATAATGACCAATATTACCACAACTAGAACATTTAAAGGGAAACATGCCTTTATACTTTCCAGTACCTTTTTTCAACTTTCTGGTGAAATTCGCTTCCAACTTATTAGAACCATCACTCTTTGAATCATCTTCAATCTTTATTGCCTTAAATGTTGTTTCTATCTTTTCTTCTTTACCATATTCTTTCCTAAACTTTCTCATCTCAAATGCTTGCAAGGTGCCAAATAATTGTTCTTTAGTATACTTCTTAGGATCATACATCTCTTCAATAATTGAGATCTCATCATTGTAGCAATCTAGTAGGGTGATCAAGATCTTCTCAATAATATCTTCATCGGTCAACTTTCCCCCTTGATTCTTAACTTCATTTGTTGTCATCTCAACCCTCTAGAAATAGCTTGTAAACTCTTCACCTTCTTCCATTTTCAAATTCTCATATTTGTACTTTGCCACCAGCTTCTTTGTCAACTTCACTCTTTCATTTCCTTCATACAGTTCTTCCAACTTCATCCAGACTCCATAAGTAGTGTCTAAAGAAAGAACCTTAGTTCACTCAACTTTAGATAAAGCACTGTAAATAGCATACCTCACTTTCTCATTCTCCTCATAAGCAGAAACCTCATCTACAATAGAAGGACCACTCATCAAAGCAACATACTTTGTCTCAAAACCCTTCTAGGTATTGTAACCAAGAGAAATAATATATCCTCTCATCTATGCTTCCAATCACTGTAATCAGATCCATCAAACATAGGGATTGCCAACTTATGCACCATCAGATCTTCCTTAAGCGGTTAAGCTCTACACCAAGGAACCAAAGCTCTGATACTGATTGTTAAAAGGTGCAGGACAACTGAGAGGGGGGTGAATCAGTTTTCACACAAGTTCAAATTCAAAACTTCAACACTTATCAATCCCACAACCACACTATTCTGTTATTAAGTATGACCATGTAATGCAAATAATAGAAAGTAAAATCAACACAATGAACACCATATTTTTTGCGTGGAAAACCCAATGAGGGAAAAACCATAGTGAGGATTAACTCACAATATAGAGATATTATAAAACTGAATACAAAGTCTCACTACCCAAAAGAGGACTCACTGTCCAAATACAAAGGCTCACTACCTACAAAAAGGACTCATTGTCCAACAGAAAGGACTCACTGTCCAATAGAAAGGACTCACTATCCAACAGCTCTCATTGCCTATAGATACAAAAGAGAACAAAAGATCCACCATAGCAATAAACACACATTCATAGCCTTGATCAGAAGATTGTTGAAACCTTCAACTCACTGCCTTCAGGAATCTAACACAATGAAGTATTGCTTCCTCAACTCACTTTCACACCAGGTCTTTTGATTTGTGGATTACTTCGTCCCTTTTCATCACTATCACATTATTCACAATTCAACTTTTATTTATACCATCTTCAACCTTAGAAACTTTCTCCAAGGTCGGCCACATAAACTTTATTTCATAAATTCAAATTAGGTCGGAAACTCAACATTCCCGCGGTGGAAAAGAATGAGAGTGGACCAATAAAAATACTTAACCAAGGCCAAAAATAATGTCTCAGATCAACAACACGCTTTCTTGATTAATTTTAATTCTTTGAATGAAGTGTAAACACTAGGTCAACCAAACCTAATGAAAACATAAATGAACATTGATGTGCACGCTTCCCAACAAGAAGATAACATGCAAACAACTCAAAATTCTTCATTATGCATGAGAACACATCTTAGATTCCTTCAGATACATCCGTAGCAATTGCAAAAATCTTCGAACACCAAACTCCTTCCATTAGTCCATCCGGACATGCAGACACATATAGCAACTCAGAAACATGACTTTCGAATCACCAAACCACAAGCATCTTTTCCAGAACCAAGAGAACACCAATATAAGACATATTTCAAATCCAAAAGATCTGAAATATAACAGAAAAGGACTACAGAGCATAAACATTTCTCCTAGTCCACAAAAGACCAATTCTACTAGAACAGTTCACACACCGGTGAACATAACTTTCACATCCCATCAAACCAGAAACTTCAACTCAAGAGATATCACCACTAGATCACAATTAGCAAACCTTTAGATCCACACAAGCATAGGATCAACATAGGAGAAACACGGAGCACATACCAGAGCACATTTTGAACACATTCATAACTCTGACTTCTCTTCTTTATTATTTTTCTCAAAAGCACTTGGAAACTCATCATTTCAACACATCTACAACATCATGAAGATAGCGCCATGTACTCACAACATCTCAAAAGCATCTCAACTATATATGTACAATTTGCAACATACTGAACTATGTTGACATCAATGACAACATTAATGACAACACCACCAAACTTGCTCATACTTGCAACAAAAAGTTCAACGGCCAAAATTATCAATTATGGAAGATGCAAATGGAAGATTATTTGTATCAAAAGTATCTGTGGCAGTCAATGCAAGGAAAAGAAAAGAAAGATGCTATGATGTCCAATGAAGAATGGGATATTCTAGATAGAAAGGCACTGGGAACCATTTGGTTGTGTCTAGCACCATCTGTGGCATTCATATAACAAGAGAAAAGACAACAAAGGATCTGATGGAATCTTTGGCTAAATTATATGAAAAGCCCTCAGCCTCAAATATGGTATTTATCATGAATCGTTTGTTTAATCTAAAAATGATTGAAGGTGGATCTGTGACAAATCATTTAAATGAGTTTAATATGATTACCAGTTAGTTAACTTCTATAAATGTGAATTTTGATGAAGAGGTGAGGGCTCTCTTGGTTTTATGTTCTTTGCCAAAAAGTTGGAATAGCTTGGTAATGGTTGTAAGTAATTGTCTCTAGTTCAAATATATTGAAATTTTATGATGTTGTTGGTGTTATCCTTAGCGAGGAAATGCGACAAAAAGCATAGGTGAGAGTTCAACATTTGGTAATTCTTCGACTATAGAGAATAGGGGAAGAACAAAGGAGAGAGGAAAAAGCCCAAAAAATTGTGGGAAGTCACAAGGGAAGTCGAAGAAAGGAAGATCTAAATCTAGAGGAAGAATGGATTGTTGGCATTATGGAAAGCTAGGACAGTTGAAGAAGGATTGTTGGTATTGAAAGGGAAAACAAGGAGATGGAAAACATGATGATAGTAAGGAAGCTAATGTTGCAAGTAATAATTGCAGGATGATTTAATTATGTGTTTAGATAATTCTAATGATTCTTTGGTAATAGATTCAGGGGTTTCATTTCATGCCACACCCCATAGGAAATATTTTGTAGATTACGTTCAAGCTGATTTTGGACAGGTATATTTGGGTGATGATGAACCCTATCAGATTTTTGGAAAAGGAAAGATAAAAATAAAGTTGCAAAATGGAAATGAATGGTTGTTAGAGGAGGTAAGGCATGTTCCAAATTTGAGAAGGAATTTAATTTAGGCAGGACAACTGGGTAGTGAAGGCTGCATAGTTACCTTTTTAGAAAAAGTTTGAAAGGTCACTAAAGGTGCATTAGTAGTAGCTAAAGGTGAAAAGGTAGGCACATTATATTTGTGTGCTAGTAATACTTATTCTACCTTAGCTTCTACAAAAACAATTGCTACTAAGATAGTTATAGCACTTGCTAAAGGGCTAGAAACATAATTGTGGCACCATAGACTTGGGCACGTGAGTGAGAAAGGCAAAGATCCTTCACTCCAAAAAGTTGCTACCAGGTTTGAAGGAGATTAACTTGGAGTTCTGTGAAAATTGTGTTTATGAAAAACATAAAAGAGTTTGATTTCTAAAAGTTGGGAAAGAGAAGAAGAGTGAGAAATTAGAGCTTGTGCATTCAGATGTATGGGGACCAACTTAGGTATCTTCTCTTGGTGGCTCTTGCTATTATGTTACTTTTATTGATGATGCAACTAGGAAAACATGGGTGTATTTCCTAAAACAAAAATCAAAAGTATTTGAAACTTTTAAAAAGTGGAAAGTTTTTGTTGAGAATGAGACAGGAAAAAAGTTGAAGTGTCTCAGATCTAATAATGAATGGGAGTATTGCAATAGAGAATTTGAAAATTACTGTTCATACAATGGAATCCGTAGGCAAAAAATGGTTCCTCAAACCCCACACGAAAGTGGTGTGTCAGAGAGGATGAATAGGACCATTATGGAGCATGCAAGGAGCATGAGATTACATTTTGGACTACCCTTACAATTTTGGGCAGATGTTATACATATTGTTGTTTATTTAATAAATAGGGGACCTTCAAATCCTTTGGATGGTGGCATTCCAAAGGAGTTATGGACGGGTAAAAAGATAAACTATTCATTTCTAAAAACCTTTGGTTGTGAAGCTTTTGTCCATGTTGATATTGAAAATAGAACCAAGCTTGAGGCTAAGTCTAAAAAATGTACCTTCAATGGATATGGAGTAGGTGAATTTGGCTATCAGTTATGGGTTATGGGATTATGAAAATCATAAAATCATTAGGAGCAAAGATGTTATATTCAATGAGAAGGTCATGTATAAGGATTAGTTGCAAGAAAAGAAGCATGAACAGGCCAAAAAGGAATATGTGGTGTTGGATGAGATTCCAGAAAATAAAATGCCAGTGGTACCTGATGCTCAGCAACAAGTTATCCCATAGACTTCTACAAGTGTTAGACGTTCTACAAGGATAACTAGACCTCTAGAAAAAATTTCTCCATCATTATATTCTATATTAATAACTAATTCTAGTGAACCTAAAGATTATGAAGAAGCAATGCAAGTAGATACCAAAAAGCAGTGGGAGTTAGGCATGAAAGAGGAAATGGATTCCTTGCTGCAAAATCAGACTTGGGACTTAGTCCAATTACCTGTAGGTAAAAGAGCATTGCTAAATAAATGGGTTTATAGGTTGAAGGAAGAAGATGGAAGCAAGAAAAGATATAAGGCTAGACTTATGGTAAAAGGTTTTGCACAGAAAAAGGGTATTGATTTTGATGAAATATTTTCTCTAGTTGTAAAGATGACTTCTATTAGAAATATTCTAAGTCTTGTGGCTACAGAAGACTTGCATCTTGAGCAACTAGATCTGAAAACATAATTTCTCTCCATGTGGATTTGGAAGAGGAAATATACATGCAACAACCACATGGATATGAGGTCAAGGGTAAGGAGGAATTTGTGTGCAAATTAAAGAAGAGTTTGTATGGCTTGAAGCAAGCACCTCGGCAATGGTATTTGAAATTTGATAGTTTTATGGTTGAACAAGGTTACAAAAGATTTCATTCTAATTATTATGTTTATTTTAAGAAATTGGGTAATGGAAATTATATTATCTTGTTGTTTTATGTTGATGACATGCTTGTTGCCAGGTCTAACATGCAGCATATTAATGAACTTAAGCAGAAATTAGCAAATTCATTTGTTGTGAAGGATTTGGTTCAGCAAAACAAATCCTTGGTATGAGGATCACATGGGAAAGGAAAAACTGAAAAATTATTTGTCTCAAAGTGAGTATGTAGAGAAGGTGTTGAAAAGGTTTAACATGCAGAATGCAAAGCAGTTAGTACACCTTTGCCTAGTCATTTTAAGTTGACTAAGGAGATGTGTCCAAAGACATAAACGGAGGAAGAAAAAATGTCTAAGATACCATATGCATTAGTAGTTGGTAGCTTGATGTATGCAATAGTATGTGCAAGGCCAGATATTGCACATGCAATGGGAGTTGTGAGCAGGTGTGTGACTGGAACATTGGAATGCGGTAAAATGGATTATCTGATATTTGAGAGGTATTACTTCAAAGAAATTATATTTTGGAGGAATAAATTCTGCTCTAAAAGGATATGTTGACTCTGGTCTAGTGGGTGATATTGATAGCAGGAGTACTACAAGGTATTTTTTTACTATAGGAGGTACTATAGTCAGTTGGATTTCAAGGTTGCAAAAGGTTGTTGCGCTTTCAACCACTAAAGTTGAGTATGTTGTTGCTATAGAAGCTAGCAAGGAGATGATTTGGTTACAACGATTTCTAGAGGAATTCGGATAATGACAAGAAGATATCCATTTGTACACTGATAGCCAGAGTGTCATTCATCTTGCTAAGAATTTGGCTCTATATTCAAAAACTAAGCACATACAACTCAAATACCACTTCATCTGGTCAGTTTTGGAGGATGGACAGTTGAAGCTGAAGAAAATTCACACTAGTGAGAATCTTGCAGATATGTTCATAAAGGAAGTTACATGGGAGAAATTGATTTCCTCATCAATTTCCATTGGCCTTCATGATTGATAATGGTGGACATAAGAAACTAGCCAGACCTGTAATCTAGTGGGAGCTGCAAGTGCAGCGGTGTCATCTAGGATCAATCTCCAAGTGGGAGATTGTTTGGTGTGGAGTCTGATCAGTATCCAAGTGGGAGATTGTTGGTATGTGGTGACTGATCATGAAAATATTATACACTTGTAACGTATCCTCACTAGGGTTTGGGGTTAGGCTAGGCCCCAAGCAGGGGTTCGAGGGCGAAAAACCCTGATAGCAAGGGTTTGGGGGCGTAGCCCCTGAAAAAAATCCTCATTAACACATCAAGGTTTCTCATTAACATGTCAAATGAAAAAAAAAATCAACTTTGTAAGACCCTAATTCTAGAAGCTTCCAAAAAGCTTGTTATAAGCGGTTGGGATGTATGTTGTGGTATGGTATTCGCAAGATTGTAATTTGTTTTGCACTAGATAATAAAATCATTGAGTGGCTGAGTTTTTGTGGATGTAGCCCATATTGGGTGAACCACGATAAAATTTTGTGTTGATATATTTTGTGTTATTCTTCATTGTTATTTATGGGTTATTTAATCTGCATATAATTGTTAATGTTTATTGCTCCAATATGTATGAATCCTAACATCAGCACTTGAGAAGTAGGGGAGATTGTTGGCATTTGATGTCTCTCATATCAATACTTGGTGAGATTGTGGAAGTGTTTGTTGCTTGGCAGTGGTTGTCATTATTGACAACATTCAGTTTGAAATAACATTGTTGTATGACAGTGTTGTTGAAGTTCATGATTGGGTGTCATGTCTTATCTGATGATAATGAAATAATTATTGAGTATGGTTGATGTCAACAGATTTGATGTCATAATGATATATTAAGATGAGGATTAAAAGTATTAAGATGAGGATTAGAAGTGATGCTGATGGTGGAGAGATTTCATTGATGATCTGCAGTATGTTGTATGCTCTCTCTTGTTGTTCCTGATGAAGCATATGTTGCTAAAAGAAATTTTTAGCCTCCACAAGTTGTTGAAAGGTTTTATTCCTAAAAGTTGTTGTGAAGACTATTTGGGAGAATGCCCTGCATTCCTCTATTGTTGGAGATATGGTCTTGTGATTTGGTACTTAGTGTTTGTGCTATGTAGATGTTGCACTTCTATCTTTTCAAGTCACCGGTGTTGTCGAAGAGGTTTCTGTGAATTACATAAGGTTGGCAATTTTGTTGGTTGTCTAGATTGATCCAAAAAATGCTTTGCATTTCTTTGCATTGATGTCTCTTCTCATGCGGCTTGGTGAATGTTCTCTCGGAATTTTTGCAATGTCTCAGTTCCAATTTCAAGTGGTCTGCAAGTTGATCTACTAATTTTATTTCTCATGATTGTGCATTTTGTGTGTCTAGGAAGAAGTATTTTGTTCCTGTTTGGGTTGCGGTAGCTCTATTGGTGGAATGACAGTATAAAATAAGTATATGGAGATGTTTTTGGATGTTTAAGGAATATCCTTTTGTGAGCCACACATCAGTGGTTGATTTATTTTGGTGTTGCATTATGTTTGAGTTGGTCTTCTAGGTAATTTGTGAATATTTGGCCAACAGGGCTTGTCATCTTGCTTGTGCTATGTGCTTGAGGGTTTGCGCTAGCATATGAAGGTGTGTTAAGATGTATTTGAATCCTGACCTATCTTGGTTAGAACAATATTGTGTTAATCCAATTGGAAGTATGTTTTTGGGTCATCTAGTTATGTGCTTCGTGTTCATCTACATGTTTCCTTGTTGCCAACTTGGGTTGATGTGCATCAGTGTGTGAATTGCTTTGGATCACATTGGAAGATGTAATAAGATTGTTTTTGTTGGACTCTCTATCCTCAGGATAGGACCGCAATAGGTTGTTGTGGCTAACTTGGTGAAATAATTATTTATCTTCTTTTCTAGCTTACCTAATTGATGTTTTGAGGTTTTGCGGTGGATATAAATGCAAGAACATTTTAGATGCAAGATGTGTGTACAAGAGAAAAGGTGTGTGTGTGTGTGGAATGTAATTGAATATCTCATAGAAGAAGTGTAAAAGAATGTGGAAGATAGATTAGAAGTGCTTTAGTTCCTTATTTAGCAGAGTGTATTGTTGACATATCTTGTAAATTCTAAACTTTCATGTATCCTGCTCTAAGATAGTGAATCTCATCAAGTCCTTGTATCTTTCCCTAAAGTTGTTCACTCCAGTTTGCAAGACCTTTGTATCTTGCCCTAAGGTTGTGCACCTCATTTTGCAAGTCTTTCGGTAGTGAGCCTTATTTTGTAAGAAGTTAGCTTCATTTATTGTGAGTTAACTCTCACCATGGTTTTTCCCTCATTGGGTTTTCCACGTAAATCTAGTGTCATCTTCTACATGTGTGTTCCCTGTTTTATCTTTCATTGTTGTTGATTTGTTTAAGGATTAAATTGCTATCTATCATTGTTGTTGATCTACTTAAGTGTTTCTAGTTTGGTCAAGAAGCTTGAATTGTGTTGAAGGTCTTAAGTTTCAAAGGGGTTTAAGTTTTTGAAGATACTGATTCACCCCACTCTCAGTATCTGATGCATTCAACACATACAAGTATCAATGCCTGAATCTACTCACCATGTACTCCCTTAAGTAGAGATAGAAATTTGTGAGTTGGTTATTTATAGTCTCCCAGGGAAAGAAAGAAGGTGAGTCTATTATCATATTGGGCCTGTACCACTAGATGTCTAGCTATCGATTTTTGCAAGAAAGGTGTTTCTATCCAATATTACAAAGTATTAGCACTTCGGTGTGGTGAGCCTACATCAAGTTTACAAACCTATTCTGATTAATTAAGTTGTTCTTGTCTTCAAATTGTCTTCAATTTGTACTCTACCAGTGATGCCATTGGCCTTTAGGCCTTAAGCCTTGTTTACCAAGAGTCAAGATTCAAACAATTATTTTTGTCTTTTGCATGTTTTATGAGTGTATTTTGTCCAAGACTAAACAAATCCAACACAAAAAAATTAGCTAAAACACCTAATTTTAGAAAAAATCCAGAGTTATGCATCTATAACTTTTTGTAATGCAATCATTTAGAACAAAAAACTAGTATCACACATTTGTTAACTCTTGCACCGCATCTATGTTCTGACACAATTACAGAACTAGAGTGATGCATCTGTTAACTCCAGTGTCGCATCTATTTTATGTACCACATCTATAAATTTTTGTAATGCAACTATTCAAAAAAATAGAGCACTACAACAATCTAGATTTGTACTGCATCTGATTCTGTTACACAATTTTCCAGTTCATTCAAGCATTTGTTACTGTTTTGTGAAGCAATTTTTGCTTTCAGTACTACAGCTGAAACTCTATCTACTACATCTATAGATTTCCCTAACATGTCCATTTGCACAAAGAATTTAGAGTTTATTCTTGAAGATCTAGATTATAGACATGATTTACATAGTGACCTGACATAGAGGCCAAAGATTTGTCTAATCAGTATTGCACTTTCAGCATTTTCCCACTTTTCCTAGCTTAAATAGCATCCTTAGACTAAAGTCTCATCATCCAACATCATAGGCATTCACCTTTACATTTTGAAACTAGGAAACAAATCAAATTTTGATCAAACCATAATTATCTTTTGAACATCTTGACCTCATATTTTCTCATTATACTATCAACAGTAGGACCTATAACTCATAAGTCTAGTTAAGGTTGGACTTTTATCAAACATCATCCTAGTCTTTGTCCTTTTTAAGGTTTAGATATTTCCTTAGAATTTTCATATTGTTATTTTTATTTGATTTCCTTGCTTTTACTTTTTTCTTCCTTTCTTCTTAGATTCTTTGTTATTTATTTGTTTCTTTCCTCTTAGATCTTTTCCCTCGTAATTATTTTTGAACTATTTATTAAGCTCTTTTGTATGTATTTTATTTTGTGTTGTTTTACTTTTTGCATATTTGATTGTATATATATAGAGAGAGAGAGATTCATCTTTATTTTTATTATTAATTCATTTTTATTCTTTTTAGGTTTATTTTTCTTTATTATTTTGTTTTAATTTTTATTTAAAATTTGTACTTTTTTTTAAACATTTATTCTTTCTCAATTTATTTATTTAAGCCTCTTCTTTTTCATTTTATGCATTTATGCTCTTATTTTTATTTTCATGCATTCTTTGGTGTATTGTATTGGTTTCTTTGCAATTTTGGGTGGTTATTTATTCCTTTTTGCTCCCTATTTTATTCCTCGAACCATGTGCCTCCTCTCCCTCCCCTCCCTCTCTCTCTTTTTATTTGGTGTAAGTTTGCAATCAACCATTTTCTTCTCTTCTTGCTCTCTACCATCATGATGATGGATCACAGAGTGTGATCCGAAACATTGATGAAAAAATATCATACACAATCAAATCCAGAAATTACAGTGAATGACAATATGGATTGTGGAAACTTGATATCATTAATCCTTTTCAAAATCAAAAATCCAAAAACATAGTGTAATTTCATATTCATCTTGCATCCTTTAAAATCAAAAATCCCAAAAATATAGCTTAATTTCATACTCATTTTGCATCCTTTAAAACCAAAAAAAATCCAAAAACATTTAAAATCCCAAAAGGTCTTTTATGGTCTAGACAAGGTTGCAAAGAAAAAGAAAACAAATGGATCACACCAGTGAACTTAATTTCAATCCCACTAGCATGATGCACTTTGGGTCCACCTCAAATGAACAACCAACACAACAACCTAAAACCATGCCATCTTTTGATGATGAGTTTTCCTTGAATAATGTTGAACATAACCTAACCCAAGAGTAACTTGATGACACTTTGTAAGATCCATGAATATTGTGAATAATGAACTATATTTGTTGATCCCAATAGATATTTTTTTATCACTTGCACAAAACGGTGCTAGACTTCCTTCAAATTTTGACATTTCCACCATAATAGAACAAACATCAAATGTGGTATCTCAAGAACAAGGTACCATTAACACGACACCTCCATCACACAATCCCCCCTCACAAAAATTGAATACAAGCATGCCACATGGAAGGACTTCCCATAATGCAACAATTGTAAACATATCGTCCACCCCAACATTTGGCACACAATTCACAAGTTCACTCAACCACACATCACAAAACTCTCAAGCGACAACACAAGATATGTGACTCATAACATCATAAATCAAAATCCACCCAACAAAACTCGAAGGACAAACCCTTCATTTCCAATGCCATAGATAAACATGACCCAAAACCTCTAACCCAAACTCAAACATTTTTCAGATTAAATCAAAATTTGAACCAACAATCACCACAACAACAACAACCCAATCTAGATCTGACGTCCACATCTTATTTTCAAAAAACAACCCAACCAATGCCACAAAAAAATTGGAACACAATCAATCAAAACATTCACGCTTCTACTTCAATTGAAAACCATCAAAACATAAACCCATTCATAAACTCTCTATAGAGTCAAACGTAGTACACCCAAACACATACATCTCTTACATCACCATCACTAACAAAGATATTAGCTCAACAAATATAAATCCTGTAATAACAAATTATAAATTTGTAGGATACAGGAACAAAAAAATACTTAATCGAGGACTTATGTCCTTATCCTTTTGATCAAAGTATGTACATGCCACCTTTCCCTACAAACTTTAACGTACCAAAATTTTGCAAGTACAAAGAGAAAGGATATCTCGTAGAGCATGTGAGGGAATTTCACACAACTTGCTTAGATGTGGAATACGATCATATGTACCATGTAATTTGTATGTTCTCACGAAGTCTTGAGGGACAAGCATTAGAATGATTTCCTCATTTGTCTCCTCGCATCAAGACTTGGAGTGAATTGGTTGATAAGTTTGTTGCACACTTCTCATACAACATTGAGAATGAAATAAACATCATAAAACTATGCAAAACTAATTAAGAGGGAGAAAGTTTAACTTCATTCTTACAAATATGGAGAAGCCTTGCAAGCAAATGTCCTTGTCATATACCAAAGAAATAATTGGTGCAAATCTTTGTGGAAACCCTCAATTCAAAAGTGATGTTTCATCTTTGAATTCATTGTTCCAATACATTTGATCAGGTTATTAAGAAGGGTCTCTCCATTGAGAAAGCCCTCATCAAAAAAGGGTTAGTGAAATTTTTTAAAGAGAATAAAAATAACCCGAGAACTTCAAATGATAAAAAAAAAATTTGGTCACGAAACAAGAATGTGACAAATGATGAGGTAGTGGACGTAAAAGTAATGAACAAGGTTCACCCTATCGCTAGTCTTAAAGGACCTTCCCCATCAAACAACAATAATCCACCACAATTTCTTGAGCAAACAACAAATGCAATTTAGAACATTGCACAACGAGGTCCTCAAAGGGCTAATAATCCACAATGAAAATGCACACCCTTAGGGGAATCCATTGAATCAATTTTAAAGTTGTTGCAATCCAACATGATCCAACTCCCTGAAATAAGACAGTATGAGCCAAGACCTTTCAAACTATCTTGGTGGAACGATAATGACTTTTGTGAGTATCATAAGACAAAAGGGCATAAAACCTCTTCATGCTTCAAACTCAAGAATGTTATTCAAGACCTCATGAAGTAGGGAAACATAGTGATCAATAATCCGCAAGGATCCTCAAATACTGACCATACCATCTTCAAAGATCCCCTACAAAATCATGGACTGGGAAAAGCCTCCAATTCTGAGACATCTATTAAGGACCACGCCAACTACACTAGTGTTTCCTACAAATACACGATTAACAATATCCAACAAACACCATGCCAATTACACTAGTGGCCCCTACGAATACACGATTAACACTATCCAACAAACCGATAATAATATCTCACCTATACCCATTAAGAGAAAGAATCCTGAGTGTGCAATTACATTTACTAAGCGTGATGTCCCTTTACATAAACCTCACCATAATGATCCTCTACATCTTGAAGTCTTTGTCCATAAATATAAAATCAAATGAGTTTTGGTAGATGGTGGAGTAACACTTCATATTTGCAATCTAAGTCTAGTTATGCAATTGGGATATTATGATGATGTTGTCGATCCCCATAGAAATATCCATATCAAAGTATATGGTGAAGTTGAACATGAATCTAGAGGCTCTATCACACTACCCATCCAAGTCAAACTTGTTACCCTTGAGACTACTTGTTAAATCTTAGACCTTGATACTCCCTACAATATCCTCCTGGGACACCCATGTATTCATGCCATGCAGGTTGTTCCATCCACATTCCATCAATGCATAAAGTTCTCTTACAATGAAACTGAAGTGACTATACATGATGATCCAAATCCATTTCAATATTGCAAGAACTCACAAAGAAGTCATGGCCTTTTGCAGCATTGTCTTACCAACATCGCATCTCCGCCATCATTTTCATACACTAAGCCTCCATTACTATCCACATCATGCACTCCCTCGAAGATCAAGGTTAAGGTCAAAGACCTCGACGTTGGAGAATATGAGTTATAGGTTTTTCTTATGGAGCTCACACCACTATCCAATTCATCCCAATCATTTGATGTCCATGATAATCCCATGTTTGATCATGATATCTATGATAATCTACTCTTTGATCATGATCTTATCGAAGATATCCAAGATCACCACCTTTCATACCAAGATTATCTCCCTTCCATTCCATCTCACGAGCTACCATCATTCCATCTTGAGCATCCTGGGTTAGGGTATGCTTCTCCAAATGCTGCTTCTACTACGCTTTCTTACCAACCTGTTAAGGATGTGTGTACTTCCTTTGACATTACCAATGCTCAAAAGATAGTCACAATGAATACATTGAAGATATCGCTAATCCCTTACATGAATCATCCATCTTTCCCATTTCATCCATTTCACCCATTCCATCCAACTCATCCCCTTCCATCCATCACCTAGACTTGGATCAACAAGTATCATCCCAAAAGAATAAGGCTATAAATCAAAAGTCAAGAAGAAAAAATCCTTTATCAAAAGGATATCAAAAATCAAATGAGAAAAAGAAAGATAAAGAAAATTCCTTTAGTCCAAATAAAAATTAGAAGCTATCAAACAAGTCAAAAATAAAAGCCAAAAGAAAAAGCAAGCAAAAATTGATCTCCAATTATGCACTTTCCAAAATAATTGGGGGCATCTATCAAAGTAAAGTATCAAGAAATGAGCTTGTTGATCCTAATTTTTCATCCTCATCATCTTTCGGATACCCATATACTCCACCTAATCCACCCATATTCATACACGCACCATATCATTCCATCCCCTTTGGCGATGTCACTCAGTGTACCTTTGGTGACAACCCCTAAATGTCTTCTAATCCATTGGTTGTCCAATCTCCTTTGCTAGGTGATGCATGGCAACCCCTATAGTGCACACTTTAAGGATCATACTTTAGCTTCTCCCACTTGTACCATATCACATTCTCCATGTTCACTCTCACACCATCCATACCCATTCATCCATCATTTGTCTCCATCTCTTAAAGAGTGTCCACCATGATCGCAACATCATCACGTTCCAAAAAAATAAAAATATCATCACCTTGATGAAAACCTAGCAAACAGGTGTCTTATGAGACATCAAAAATATCAAAAATAAAAATAAAAATTAGAAAATTAGAAAGAAAAAAAAATAGTAAAGAGAAATAATCCATCCAATAGTGAAAAATACTTTGGTGGCGCTCTAGATAAGTACCATGGTGAAAACCTAGAAAAAAGGCGCCATGTGTAGTAGGTCATTGCTCTACCATCTATCATCATTCTATCTAATTTTTCATTCCATCCACAATAAACCGAGTATAGGCTCCATCATAATAAACTTTGTCACACCTCTCATGGCTTGAGAATAGTTATTTTGTGTCACTATTTTCCATATCCATTCCTTCTGTAATAACTAATCTTATACTTGACTAGGGGCAATCTTTGACCTAGATTTTCAAATGGGGTCTTTGACATTACATCGAAGGATATAATCACAATCACTTACCACAATTTGCTTTCATAATAAACTATCCACAATTGATCCATAATAAATTTTACACCCGTGACAATCCACCTTCCATAATAAATTGTTCCTTGCTAAAGTTGACACTTGTATCAGACACAAACAAAACATCCCATAGAAAAATGAGCTCAACAAATCATGAAACAACAGACAAACTATCAAACTAACCTTCAACCTGGCTAATCAATTGCCTACTTATCTATCAACAAAATCTATCTTTATCAGCTATCATTTGTCTTATACTGGTTGTTGCATCATTGAAACTAGACTAGGTGTCTTACACGAGATGTTTCATCCTTGAAATCAAACATAATCCTTTGAATCCTATCAGGAAATCACTCATTGTTGGTAAAAAGATCTAAATGGTTGTTGACTCGTTTGGTCTAAGTCTTATCTTTTTTTTATCTAATTTATCTTTTGTCATGTTCCTATGCTACTCGAGGATATCCACGAGTGATTAGAGAAGAAATTATGGATCATAATTTTTTCTATTGATTTTTGTTTGTGGTTGATCTTGACAATATGACTAGAGCAACTAAGTTCCTTGTGTGTGATTGGGGTTCCATTTGGCATAATCAAAACATCTTATGCAAGTTAAAATTCAACTAACGCTTTCTTGCATCAGGATCACCATGCTTTGTGGTTACTTCCTCACATATTCCGACAAGGTTCAATTGTCACTAGTATGATTCATGGCACTTCTTGTCTGCAATGTGTCTATCTACGCAAAGGGACAAAATTTTACACCTTGGTCTTTCCATACCTTGGTGTACATTATCCATTTGCAAAATAAAAACACTCTATGATGATATTTGTGCACTAATGAAAGCTCAAAGTCTATCATATCAATCCATTTCCAATCTTCATCCATATCATTCAATCTCATGCTATCTATTCTATCTGATCAATCAAGCTTATTCACATCTAATATCAACCAAGCTAACCATTCTTCACTTTTTACTAACCTTTTCTTCTAGTTAACATTTCTTCTACCAATCCTCACATCTAAACACATTAAATCAACTTATCGATAAATTTGGTTAACTTTTTGAAAGTTTTTCCAAATTTCTCGAAGCACCACATTATCCTACTATCACTGGGGCATATTGGAACAAGTCTTGAGTAGAATTTTCTTGAATTTTATTTGGAACAACATTTAAAATTACATTGTCTCAAAGAGGGGAAAAATGTACAGTCAAAATTGTCCTAACCTGCAAGCAACGTTTTTACAATAATTCTCGCCTTATACTATTTGATTAAATAATTATCAATTATTTAATTATTGTCAATTTCGTATTCCACTAATAATTAAAAATATCATATTATTTAATTAATTCACCTTAAAATTATTCCTCCTAGATTAATTAAATAAATAATTACATTATTCTTCTAAATTAATTAAATAAATTATCATTGTTTATTTAATTACCCATTATCCCTATTCCTCTAAATTAATGAATTAAATTATTGTCATTTATTTAATTATCCATTATCCCTTCTTAAATTAAATAATTAATTAAATTATTGTCATTTATTTAATTATCCTTTAATTCCTTAACATGATCTATTCTCCATAAATAAATAAAATTTATTTGTCTGATCCATTTGCACGTGCCTTTAATGATTAATTAATTTAATTAATTATTTAAATAAATATTTATGTGTCTAATTCATTTGCATGTTCATTTAATGATTAGTTAATTTAATTAATTATTAAATCTCATGCATTTCCAACTCATCTTGTGACTAAGACTTACTTTCAGTTCACTATCTAATCAATCCATTTCACTCCCACTCACTTTGAATTCTCTAATCAATTAATTCAATCTATTACCACTCACTCACTTTGAGTTCTCTAATCAATTAATTCAATCTACTACCACTCAGTTTGAGTTAACTCCTTAATCAATTATCTTAAGAGAATCATGCAATTAGTTAACTGAATCATGCAAACAGTCAATACAAAGCAAAATGGAGGAGTACAATGGAAATGATTCAATGTTGACGTGAGAAGGTATTGCTTTGATTTGTTTCAATTTCTTGATTATCTTCTATCACTTTGTTCTTCATTGCTAGATTAGAATTGGATTGCTTGAATCTTACAGTTTGAATTGCTTGAATCTCACAGTTTTGTGTAGTTGTTGATAATAATTCTCGCTTTTTTTCCTGATTTCTAATCGTACAGTTAGAATAAGGGAGTTGACGTAAATCAACAAGTTACTCTAAACTTGAACCACTCAAACCTTCAGTTGTCACAGTCCTACGAATGCAGCCCTTTTGTGAAACAAAGTAACCAAACAACAGAAGATCAACCTTCTTGTTTTAAGGTGCCCAAGTTCTGTAGGAAATTTCATAAATATGAGGTCAAACCTATAAATTGGAACCGCACAAAGAAGACTAGCACATTCTGTATCAAGGATGAGATGCAACAATGGAGAGAAATGTTGAGCGTGGACAGAAATGAAATCAGTTTATATCCAGTAGACAGCCCAATCAAACGCATCCGATCTTTTCACAGATTATGTTTAAACTTAAAGTATTGTAAAGCATTGACATTCCAAAAAAAGCAATGCATTAACATCTAAGCTACAGCAAAGTTATTGAAAGAAAAAACACAAATATACACAGCGGTTTGTGAAGATAAAACACAAGTTCTAAGCTCATACACGATTTTGATATTTCTACTAGTACATTCTGAGTTTTTGGTAGCTACCTAACACTTCTGATTTTCGTGGAATTTCTAATTCCCAACTAATTTTTTTTGTTGGTGTTTCTTGTCTTTTGTTTTCTGAGTTTCATTTTAAACATCTAAAAATGGGAAATCTGCAATACAGAGAAGAAACAAATTCCCTTCCTAAGAGGGACAATAAAGATTTAGTTAACTGCAAGTTGTTTAAGTTACCTGCTACGTCTTAAATTCTATGCATGTGGTCGATAGCTGTGAGAGACAAATCAAGGCCAGCTACCATAACATCATGAGTTCTTGGACCTTCAGTCTTCTCATGAGGCTATGACCTAGCTTAATAGTTTTATGTGACAAGTAAATTTAGATTCTCTTTGGAAATATCTATGGAGTTCACCAATGCTCAAATGAAATTCTGGCACAACGAGCTAAGCAATGGTTTTGCAGAGAACGGCTGTGATCAAGTTAAGCAATGGTTTTATAAAGAAAAGCTGTGATCAAGCGAAACAATGGTTAGAGAAATCCCAAATGAGCTTGGTTTTTTTTGCCATTTAGCTGAACCTTTCCCATCTCCAAGTTTTCATTTCCATCCAACGGCCAACTCTCCAAATTTGGCATATAAACAATTAAGAATTGGTCCATGAACGAATATAGCATTAAGAATTGATCCATAAATTATTAAGGCCATGCTACAATGTATTGAAAATGTTTTGATTGAATATATTACACGGGCAGAGTAAATAAAAGGGTGTGCTACTTGTTGGTAGAAAAGCATACGATTTTATTATATCGATGCTTGAAAGTGCATAAGCACAAATAATAATTTGAAAGGGATTGGACCAGATTCATTTTTATGGAGCATTGAACCAGACTTTAACAGGGCATTACGACCATACGATTCGAACCCATACTGTATAGAAAGACTCAATAATATTCAGGAGGAGCATAAACCATGTCTGTACCAGCCAAGCTACTGCCCAGGATATCCAGTGATGTGCTTTGACTAAAAGTACAAGCATCTTTATGCGCAAAGACAGATACTAGCCATCTCTTGTGATGTTCACCTCTTAAGCGTTGTGGGAAATTTGAATTTGGTTACGTGTGCAATTAAGATGGGAGAAACTCCTAAGTGGGAACTCAAGTATCTTTATCTGAAGCCAGGGTCCTCATTTCTCGCTTCCATTCTATTTCATTCAAACATGTTTCAAGCGCCAGGGTTTCCCGTTTTCAATCGAAAAAGAGGATTTGTGAGTCACAGTCCAAGTGAGAGGCCCTTGGCACTGTCTCGCATTTTGCATTAGCTTATAGCACGCCCTTTAAGTTTTCAACGAATATTGGTTCGGCAAGACACCTAAAGATCTCTTTGGGATAAAAACTTAAGATTTTATTGAACTTTTGCTCCACTTATATAGCACTGGCTTGGTCATAGTAATGTGAGGGAAACAAGACGTGAAACTAAAATTTGTCTGGTGATTCCAACTTAAGATTCTATTGAACTTTTGCTGCACTTATATAGCACTGGCTTGGTCATAGTAATGTAAGGGAAACAAGACGTGAAACTAAAATCTGTCTGGTGTTTCTATCTGTCCGAGATCATTTCAATTTTGTTGACGCCTTTTCTATTTCATAACAAACATGGTTTAACACTCTGGGATTTTTTCAAAATCTTCTTAGACGGCAGATGGCTCCTGTTATTGTATATCTGCTCATGAGTGATTTTTTTTCTGGCAGAGCCAATCCCACGCCAACTGACTAGATCTTCCATTTCTCTGGTTTTGATAAATCAGAAGGCATAACTGCCTGATTTTTTTCCCAAGAGAGGGAAATATATAAATAACCCTTTGGAATTAAAAGGAAAATAGAAAATAAAGTATATTATGATCTTTTAGTTAAAAGAGAAATTAATAAAGAATATGTATAAACACTCTTTAAAAAAGAAGAATAATTATTAAAAGACAACTTTTTGTGAAAGGTTGTGATGGTTTGGAAACCACCCCTTAAAAGGATACATAAATCATTCATGTGAGACATGGGAAAGACATTCAAGGATGGAGAACATTCAAGAAGAAAAGAGAAAAAGAAAAGAGGAACAAAAAGGGAGGGTCTAGGTGGGCATTTAAACATTGGAGAAGGGGGCACACAAATTGTGTCCAACTCGGGGTACAGAGTGCACCCGGAATTGCCCTGGTCAGGACTGTTTTGCATGTTGAGTACTTGTACTCTAGAGCATGCTATGTAGATGTTGAGAAGCATCTTGTTTGGTTATGTGCAAGAACCTGTTCCTTCAGGAGTGTGTGTGCCGGAAAACAGCCTAGATCCATAACCATTCCTCTTAGTGCCTGACTTCCTCTAAGTATCAGATACCAGTCTTTCCATTACTTTAAGATAAGTATTAAGAACCATTGATTCAATAATATTGAGAACATTGTCTATATGATTTGGTGTTAATATGATTAATCTATGTAAAGGTGTTATTCCATTTACTACATTGATTATTTATTTGACGCATGTTTGTAGTTTACATTAATTATTCACATTTATTTTAATAATATTGCATATTATAAATTGTATTAACTCTAGTATTGTTACATTAAATCCACTGCTAATACTAAAATAACTTTGGAGAAAAAGTGACATCACACAGCCTGACTTTGTGAAATGATCTTGCTAATGGCACTGAATGATTTATTTTGCACAAGTTTCTGTAGCTTTAGAATGTTCCAATTTGCCTGTACATGTTGGTTACATAGATGGGTAATAACATCCTCCCCAGTTTTGCTTTCAGGTAAAGATGTTCATATAACAAAAAGAGATATAGATCAGCATATGGTAGTCGATACATGAACTTGAGTTTTCAGTTTTGACACATTGTTTCACAGTCTCCAAGGTCCGGCAATTCATTGGAGCATCTCTGCGCTTTGAAAAATCCTCAGTCTTCTAAAGCAGTTACAATTGCCATGTCCAGAACGATACTCTGTGGCCCCTGCCTGCCTCCTCCCAGCATGTGTCAAAACAAGAGCTTTGGAACATCGAAAAGAGATTCACCAAAATTGTTTGATAGAAGATTTCTGTCAGATGTTCTAGACTGGACTGTTCTGATAAGAAGTTATCCAGAGACTCATAAATTGTCTGACGAAATGCCTATTCAAATTGCAGCCTTCTCAGAAATGCTTTAAGAAAATAGTAATACAGAAACAGTATTTGTTGATAGAGCACTGGAGATCTTAAGAAGATATTGTTTACAAGAGTATGGAGACTTTTCTTGACTGGTATATTTGCAAATTGTTTCAAATTGTTTAATGACAAATCTAGATTAACTGTGATGTCGCTGAAAGTGAAAAAGGTACAAATAAAAAATAGGCTTATTAGAAAATCCTTGGATCTTTTCAAGAAAATACAGTTGCCAGTTGGAACGCCAAGATTCTGCAATCTCATGTACTACCAACTGGTGCCAAAACATGATCTCGGGAAAAGGGTATAGAAGTTCCCAGAAACGAAAATTTGCAAGTAAATTTTGTCAAATGTTATAATTGCCCAGGTAAACATGTTAACAAAATGTGGAAAGCATACAGTAGCTATAAGAAGTATCTACAAATATGCTTCAATGAAATGTTGTCCAACGAGATGCGAAGAATTTAGGTTATGCTGAGGTAACTGTTGAAAGAGCCTTTGAGATTCAAGGCAAATGTGACAAAATAAAAAGAGACATTGCAACCTTTAACAGCATATACTGTCAACATATGCCCACATGTTTCAAAACCTTAATGTGGCAGTCTAAAAACAGACTTGCAACCTTTAACAGCATATATTCTCAACATGTATCCACATGTTTCAAAACATTAAGGATTTTTATGCAAATGCAGTTGGTAGTTGTATAGCCATAATCGGCAACCTTCACTTGCATAACCCGAATGGATGTCAAAATGCAGACCTAAAAATAGGGTATAGAAGACTCGTAAAAAATAACAATCATAAGTGGATTGTTTCAGATGTTGGGGTAACTCAAGTTAACATTGTTAGCAACATGTGACATACGCATCAGGCATAAGAAATATATAGTCTCAGACTCTCGAGGGATGCAATTAATGTAAGCACCTGTTTTAAGAGCCTTAGTATTCATAGCACATGCAAATGGTTAATATAAAGCTAACGTGGCAACCTGAAATACTGTATTCCTGGTGAGTGTACATACCATAAGAAGCGATGTAAACCAGCACAGACTAGTTGGAGCATGAATTTCAGTTGTCTTCACTTTTGACAATAAAAAAATTGAATGTAAGCATTATTAGATTTGCACGCTTGGAAGATGCTTTGCAGTCATTTAAAGCTATCAAATTTGGCCAGGTATTTTGTTCTGATGGCCCCTGCATCACACTCAGAGGTTTGAATGGAGATCCAACAAAAACTCCGGATGGTAGATTTCTTTCAGATGTTGTAGAACTGTTTTTTATATCGTAAGTTTATAAAGCACACATACTGTTTGACAAAATTCCTCTCCAAAAATGTTGTCTTGAGGTGTTTTTATGATAATAAAAAAGGACAATTTGGTAGAGCCGTGGAGATTTCTCGGCAAATATCATTTGCAGTTTGCAGTTCGAAGGTCAAACTCAGCAACTTGGCTTAATAAAAGTGTATGAAGAAATGGGAGTTATTCCATTGAGGTTGGAGTTCGTCAAAAAATAATGAGTAAATTTTTATCAGACGCTGCCATTAAGACTGCCTCAATACATATTTGAGGATTGCAGATACATAGGATAAGACTCGAGAATTGTTGAAGAATGATGTACCTCACAAATGTAGTCCCAAAGAAAGTGATAAAGACGAAAACAAAATGGACTTTGTTAGAAAAGCCTTGAAGCTTTTTAAATAAATGAGCTTGCCAGCTGTAGAATGAAACTCGATAACCTTCAGTTGCATATTCCCAATGAATTCCAAAATTCCAGCCTAGGAAAATGGTTTAGGAGTTCATAAAACAAGTGAGCAGAATGTGGAGAGTAATATATTAGGCACATGAATTATCTGACAATGGGGGCCTTTTGAGAGAAACTGGAATTCAAGGCAAAGACAAGTAGCAAGTGTAAAGCCAAACTTGATAGACTTTAACGTACCATCTCTGGTAGCTTCTTGTGAAGCCAGAATATTTGTGATTGTTGGGGCTGGAAATTTATGGCTTACAACTGTTCGCCATCAGAAGGATCTCCATGTTTTAAGGAAGATTAAATTTGAATGAAGATTAGCTCATCTTATAGGGGATGTAAATGTTATAAACTAACAGGCTTGTAGCCAGTAATACAAGATTTTTCATTTTATCTGCATATTCATGGGAGAAACATACCATTGTGTATGTTTACATTATTAAACTGTAAAAATTTATTCTTAATTTATTTTGTTTACAAGGGGCAGGGAACCTGTCAACAACCCCCATTAACCAATCAATAACCCGCCATCTTATAAGATACAGTGCCTTATTCTTAGTTTATTTTTGTTTGCAAGGGTAGGAAGCCTAAAGACAACCACCATTAGCCAGTCAAAAACATACCCTATTATAAGATAACGTGCAACCTATTAGATTACTCTGAGCAAAAAATGCACATTTTTAAGTTGTACTGTCCATCTTAAATGCATAATTCACCCGTGATTACTGAAAGCATCAATGGCTTTGAGTTCAGATGGTTTCATGAAGATACTAACTGGCTAATCATTTTCATTGTCTTCCACAAGCAGCATAATTTATGCAGAACGCTTAGGTGATGCATTAAATTCCATCCAGTTTAAAATAGTGCTAACAACTACCAACTGCCATTTTTACAGTACAGCCACTCAACAGAGAAAACAAAGCAAAAGTGGTGAACGTCAATATATGGTTCTTTAAACTTTACAACTCTAATAAAGAGAATCTACATTGTGTTTGTCTTTGATTCTTTGAAACTGAAATCTCGAGTCTTTCTATAGCAGATAACTTTCAGACAGAATGGTCTCCTCCTCTGTTTTCCCCCAAAATAGAATCATCAGTTTCCAAAAAACAGCCCAGTACATGGCCTTTCTAACAGATCTAAAAGTTGAGCACAGCAAAAAGCAGCTCATTTCATGAGATGCTCCTATAATCTTTCATTTGAAACTCCAGCCTAGCACTAACCAATCTACGGATACTGCAATACACATAGATTCCTTAGCCTTGAGCACTTTACAGTTCCTGTAAAAGGCTCAAAAGTTGGTGGAAGACCCAGTTATGGTCTACGGTGAACAGTTTGTTACAAACAATTTATAAAAATACAAAAAATAAAGAGATAACCGCGGCCATTATGCAAAAAAATCCCTACTCCAATATACTGCAATTTCAAGATACCTTCTGATCTAAATGCATCTGGTCAATCCAGGATGCCAGAACTGCGTGTTCAGTGTCTTTTGTTGTGCCATTGTTTGATGTCTCCATTGAATAACTCTGGTTGTTATCATGCCCGGCATTTGTCAGTGATTCCCTGACCAGAAATTGATTCCAAGATGAATCTATTTCATTAGAGTTTCGATAGCCAAATGAAGCTGACTTTCTAAATTTGCTCAGTTCTTCACCATGAACTCCCCAGTCCAGTTTACCATTTGGTGAGGCCCAGTCTGAACAAGCACTAGAAACTAAATGGGCCCCTGCATCAGTGTGCCCATAATTACATCTCTCCCTGTTTGAAAACGAGGCAGATCTTGAATTAATATTAGGGGACATAACTGGAGATAAAAGAGACCCTCTGAATTTCTCACCCTCTAGATCTCCATTAATTGATGGCATGCGACCAATGGACGACAAACCATATGTAGAAGAAAGCACAGTAGGTTGCAAAAATGAATGTCGAGGGCTCTGAGGATCTGCTGCCACTTGGTGCATCTGCGTCGTCGCCCGAGGAAGTGTCTGGGTGCCAATTGACAACTGCTTTTGATTTTGAAGTTGCAGATGCCCTTGCATTGTTTTATTAGACTGAACCTGGTTGCCGTTATGTTGAATAACAGAAGGCTCCACATCTGTGACTCCTGGCAAAGATATCTCATAAGCAAACAGATCATCAAGATTTTTTGATGAAGCAGTATTAAGAAAGTGACCCCTGTATTTTCCAGATCTTAGAGACCTGCTCCCTTCCCCCGATAAAGCACTTACAGCAGCATTCATTCTAACATGATTTGAGAGAGGCTCATTGGCTATTTGGCCATCATTTTCTAGACCTCCTGTCTGATCATCCAGGGGAAGGTCTCTGGCACTTAGTGCTGCACGAAGGCGACTAGCTTGACATCCCCCAGAAGGAAGGTGCAATGTTGGCAAACTAGACTGTGACCACACACCCAGAGATGAATGACAAGCTTTACTCGCAGATGGAGAGGAAGGCGACATTGGAGGAGTGAACAAATTGTTCTGTGGTGAATTTGAAGGAGAGAATGAAGACATCATTAAGACAGAAGATGGAGATCCAGGAACAAGAGGAGCCATTACAGTTGCCATGTCTATAGGTGCTGAAGTCCTCGGTGAAGAGACTGCTGAACCAGTAGAGACATACAAGGGCCGTAGTTCCTCAGGTTTATGAGCAAAGAAGCACACTCTTCGTGCACAACTTGTTCCATCTTTGCATAACCTTGTACGATATTGAGCAGGATGCAACCAGCTCTCAAAGACACCATGTGCATATTCACAGGCATCACCTCGTCCACAATCTCCCTTCCGAAAATCTGGGCAAGGTACACAACTGTAGTGAAACCGTCTTGGGTCCCGTCTTCGAGCATTTTCACCAGGATGCACAAATGGGCATTCTGTCCAATCATGAGAATAAGCTCTGGAGCAGGGTCGCACCTTGAAGCAAAACATTCGGAACTCATCCGTACTATAAATGCTGTTTTTTATGTCAGGAAGAGAGGGATCGATTGGATATTCCTTCTTTTCATTGTTAACACAGAAAGTCTTGGATAAATCTATAAAATTTGGGGATGTTGATGGACAAGGGGTATAAGACAGTTCTGGAGATAACGAACGTGGAGGTGAAGACAGTGGAGATGCAGACCCTGATCTACTAGAGTCTCCTCCATGTGATTTAATGGCTTCCTCATGTACAAAGTCAGAGAAACAGAATGTAGCCTTTGAAACATTGTTGGCAACATTGGGCAAAGAATTGAGTTCTATGTCAGTATTAGCATTCAACATTTCTTTCAGAACAGATCCGGCGTATGGTAATTTTGGAGAGAACATGATCAAATCAGCAGGCCGCCTTCCAAAGGCATCCAAACTATTGATATCTGCACCTGACTGTATCAGCAACTTAACAGTTTCAATGGCATAGCATGCCCCTCCTGCGGCAGCACAATGCAAAGCTGTGCTGTTGTCTGAACCACATTTATGATTGATGTCAAACCCATATGTAGTGTAGATAGATAGTATGTAATTTAAAACATCTAGACTGCCAAAAAGAGCAGCAATCATCACAGGGGTCCTTAGCTCCAGGGCCATCTGATTGAAACCATGCTTCCTACCATACCAAAAACTAGCTTCATTAATTTTCAACACGTCATCTTTCAGTATATGCTTAAGACTTATCAGGTCATTGTTCGCGGCTGACTCAAGCAGACTTGAATAAACACTTCCAACATCTTTTAGCTTATTCATCCTCACATTATTGTTATCTTTGTCTGGAACATCAGATGCTCCCGTGCCACATACACTACAAGATTCTGAATGCTCTGGAACTCCACACATCCTTTTTAAAAATGTCTTTTTTGAGCTGTCAAATTGCATGTAAAAATCACTTGGCACAGTCTATGATCAACGGTCAACTACAGTATCTGCTCTGAAGCTAACAGCATTCTACAAGCTGCATGAGACCCAGAAAACATTACTATAATTTTTATCAGTTCTAATACTTTAATACTTTCACACCAAATCCATCCACTTAATAGCAAGAAGCAGATCAGTTTGAAGAAAAAAGAAAGAACAGAGACATGCGAATATCCCCTACACAAAGAAAGCTTCCTGCTACATCAGACCTACTGGCAATCATTCCTCAGCCGAGCTCATATGTGAAGTGATTAAATAGAAAGCAAATTGAAATATTGGAGATGTCAAAATACTACAAAAAGACAACTGCCACAGCATGATAGTAAAGATTCATCAAACTTTCTACCTAAGCCACTTTCATTGTGTTTGAACTCAAATTTGATGACAATAATTCCGAATATGTTTGACATAGCAAATAAGTCCAATACGATTCAGTATTAATTTTCTGCAAATAAAAATAGGCAGACTTCTGTTTCACTTTACTCTGGACATCAATACCACATTCTAAGTGACCTGGTTCTCATTAATACTCAAATTAATTGTCAATAACATTCAAGAAAATCCTTGGTAACTAATTACGGTACAATTAATTTCATCGTACTGTTCAGAAAATAGCCAATCTTCTATTTGACTTCAGTTTACGCATTCAGAGTCCAGTAAACACGGCTAGACAATGCTGTGGTTAGTAGAGAAAGACAGAAAATCAGGGTCCATATGAGATTGCAAATTAGGCAGTACAATTGTACGGTATACCAGAACCACCCAGCTCTAACAAGGAAAATTTAATCACCGTCTGAAATGAATCACGAAGACCAAAATCACAGCCAGCCATGATACAGACATTCTGTTTAAGCATTATTTACTAATCCTCTAATTTCCATGGAGGGAACCTTCCATCA
>VDFB02099162.1:0-14824 GCA_007258455.2 Sequoia sempervirens | reverse complement strand
GTAGAATCACTAGAGAATTCTATCAAGGTTTTTTTACTGTAATTCATTAGAGGCCTCTCTCTTTCATTTTATGTGGGGATTATAGAAGCCAATTTATGTTACTTGAGTATCTCTTCTTTCAACATTTCCTACCAATTGAGATGGTAGCACATCTTTCCTTCAAGAAATTCTACAATGTTCAAATCCTCCTTGCATAGTAGCATTGGGATTACTTTGGTCAACATTCCTTTATTTTTGATATACAATAGCTTTCTTAGTAAGAAGATAAAAAATATACATTTAGGACATTTGGAATTTTCCATGAATACTGAATAAAGGCAACACTACTTTTTAGGATAGATCCTTTCACCCACCCATGCCTATTGTTTTATCAAGTAATGCTAAATTCACTGTTCAATGGATAACATTAATGCCATTTTTAGATGATATGGATGTTGGTATCATCAGAAGCTTTTCTATTGAATAATCTAAAAAATGTATAAAATGCAATGAATTATCCTTTTATCTCTTAATTGATTATGTATGAAGTTTTTATTAATGTGGTGTTCTAGATGGGCACAAAGCATACGTTTCATGACTTTGGATTGAGAAAAACCTAAGGATAGTGCATACTTTGTTGGATAACTTTTCATTATTCACTTTTTCAAAGGATCAACATGTTAGCTCTCAAAAAAGTAGGCGAAAAGCCTCAAGAGGTTGCCAATCTCTTGGTACGTTTCAGGGTAATAGACAAGGTCAAAAGATTTAGACCTTCTACTCTTCAGGTGTTGCTAGACCTAGGTGGGTGTACCTATATGAGTGAGGTGGACTTGAATTGCTTATTTCTCTTGAAATTTTTTTCCCACAATGGAAAGTGGGAGTGGACAAATGAAATAAAATTTGGTATAAATTGTATAACAATATTAAAGAATAAATCCTAATATGTTCATTTAACAAATGTGAAAAATATGAATGAAACTAAATGGTGAAAAATACAGAGACTAGTGCCTTATTGGGTATGCGGAGTCAAATGAAATCTAAATGGGAAACTTCTTTCTCGAAAACACTCAAATCTTTTGGCATATGTTTCTATTTATAACTTGTATAAACATGCAAGACTGTGACTACCAAGTTCTTCTTACTGATCCAGATGAATCTCCCTGATTACTGTGATCAATTAAAAGGATTTAATCTTTTCTTGAAAGAACCGATCAATCAACCACATAGATACAACAAATGTGCATTGATAAACTGAATATAAACTTGTTACATCAATTTAAATAACCAAAAAGCATCAATATTGGAGACAACTTTAGTAATACTTTCAATAAGCACAACAGACAATTGACACTAGAAATACACTGCCACATCAACTGATTCTCATTAATATCTCCATTTTGAAATCATACATCATAGTCTCTATTCTATGAAAATTATTTTCCTATCCTATCTAATTATTATCTCTACCTTTTTATTTTCCAATTGAAAATGAACATTTATACATTAGTATTTGAAAGGACACATCGCTTTGCATTCAAATGTCAACAATTAGTTGTATTTGGGATTTATTTAACACTCGTTGAACACCTACCGAGACATCCTATAGTCATACCGAAGTCCAATGTCTCATCGACTCCCTTTGGTCTTTATGTATTGTTGTGACAAATATGAGTCAGGGAGACTTCTCATAGATTACATTATGTGTTACCGATATACCCCGTGATATTTTCTGGTCGCTGAGACATAATCTTTCTCTCACCGATGAAACAATATTTCGGTGTAACATACGAGTCGGTAAGACGGCATGAGCTCATTCCGATAGTCATTTGATATAATCCCCTTATGCTTTATCGGCAAGACCTGACGAATTCGATAAGACTTCACTCTGATGCTTTGACTCTTACTGAATGTATATCTTCATTGGTGTGACATATGGGTCACTATGACTTATTCCGATGAAAAATTTCTCATCGATAGGTTCTTTCTGTCGCTGGTCGGTAAGACATGAAGCATTTGGTAAGACATCACTCTGAGACCTTTTAGTCTAGTTGATACATCATTCTATGTGCTAGTCGGTGAGACATAATGTGTTCAGGAAGACCACATACTGAAGACATATGGTTTGGCCAAAGTGTTTACTCATGAGCTGATCAGTAAGACATAATAAGTTGTGTCCTACTGATAGGTTCCTGTAGATAAATTCTGATTAGTGTGTCATTCCAGAAGTCTTGCCGATAGACAAAAACAAATATATATTAGTAGAAGAATGCATTATGGGTCGGGGAGATCCTGATAATCTCATGCTGATAGGAAATACACTGTGAAATATTCAGGAGTAGATGGATTCTATGGGACTTTATGACAAAATATGGGAAAAATTTTATGAAGAGAGGATTTTGTGCTTATGGTAAAGAATCATGGGTATGAACAGCCTGCATAATTTTCATAATTTTATAGTTCTAACAGTGGCTCCGTCTGGGGATGAATGGTTGTGAAATCATTGCAAGGATCCAGATTTTTGGGTGAGCAGACCAAACTCAAGGTGATGGCCTTGTGAGCAAGATGGAATGAATGGAAATGGAAATGAATGTGAAATGGAGATGAACAAAACCCTAAACTACTATGCATGGAAAATAATTTTTAAGAGGATTTATCAAGAGTTGTCCATGCACTGACAACCCTCAATCCTTTGTGTTGCTCAAGAGAAAAAATGCTTCAAGAATTGTGCATGTATAGGAAACTCCTGATCTTCACCAATCATGTTTTGCAGATAATATGAATCTTCTCCTTTCTTACCAATGATCACAAAAGGTCCCAGCCACAAGGCTTCAAATTTCCCATGCTTTCCCTTCTCTTGACACCTTGCATTCCACATGAACACCAGATCACTTTCTTCAAATTTTCTATCTTTTGCTCTTCTATCAAACAAATACTTCATCTATGCTTGCAACTTTATGTTCTGATTTTGAGCTACTCTTCTTATCTCATCAAGTTCAGCCAGTTGTTCCATTCTCTCCTCCATAGGTTTTGGAATATCTATATCCTCCTGAAGAATAAACTTGTAGACTGATAACAGATTTTGTGAAGGCATCCTAGCTTGTGTTCCATACACCAATTCAAATGGGGATTTTCCAATTTCCTTCTTTACAGTGATCCTATCAGCCTAGACTGCTAATTTCAATTTTGAATCCCAAGCCTTCTTGTTCTGACCTAACATTCTCCTTATGATTTTAAGAAGAATTTTATTGCTTGACTCTACCTGACCATTAGCTTGTGGATGGTAAGGAGCTGCATAAGAAATGGTAATGCCATATGTGCTACAATTTTTTTTGAATTCATTAGATCTAAAACACATCCCATTATAAGTAATCAGTCTTAGTGGTGTACCAAATCTGGTAATGATGTTATCCATTAGGAATTTTCTCACAACTTTACTTGTAGCCTACTTGGTTGGGACTGCTTCTACCCATTTGGTAAAATAATCAGTAGCCACCGGTATCCACTTATGTCCTCCACTCGATTTATCTTGTATCTCCCCAATGAAATCAATTCCCCACTAATGAAAAGGGGCATCAACCTGAAAGGGTCAAAGTGGTAAAGCTCCCTAATACTTCATTTTCCTAGAGAATTTTTGGCAGACTTCACATTTTCTTACATATGAAAAGGAGTCATTAAAAACCTTTGGCCAGTAATAACCTTCCCTAAGAATTTTATGTGCAGTTGTCTTTGTAGAGTAATGGCCTCCACAGACCCCTTCATGCATTTCTCTTAAGACATGCTTAGCTTGTGATTCATCCAGACATAACAATAATATCTCATCCTTGTTCTTCCAGAATAAATCACCTTCCATGAATACATACTTAGATGTCTGCAACTTCAAAGTTCTTTTCTGGCTGTCACTCAATCCTTCTGGGCATTTCATGTATTTAAGGTAATGCATGATATTTGTATACCAAGGAGTATGCTCAATGCTCGCAATTGCATTCCCTTCCTCTTCTACATTGCAAATTTGATTTACTTCAATATTCGCTTTTTCCATTAACCTAGCCAAACCCTGGCCTCTCACCAATTTAGTGATTTGTATCTCCATATCAAACTCTTGGATTTTATTAATCCATCTACATATTTTCCCTATTACCTCATACTGTGTTAGAATGTCCTTAACAGCTGCATGAGGGACATAGGAAATCACCCTAGCTCCAACAAGATATGGCCTAACAGCCTTTGTAGATTTTACCAATGCAAAAGACTATTTTTCCATTATATCATACTTCAATTCTGACCCTTGTAATGACTCACTGAAGAAAGAAATAGGCTGTTCATGGACTTCCTCATTTTTCTATAACATGATAGCAGCTATGGTGTGTAATGAGGCAAATGAAAATATTTGAAAGGATTTTGAAAAATCTGGGGACTTAAGGATAGGAGCCTCCTTGATGGCCCTTTTGATGGATATAAAAGCTTCCAAGGCGTCTGCATTCCATTCTATTTTTTCTTCCCTTCCTCAACATCTTTGATATGGGCTTAATGATCTCAACAAAATTACAAACGAACCTCCTAACAAAATTGATCTGTCCAAAGAATGACTGGATAGCCTTAACAGTTTTAGGGACAAGAATTTTATCTATGGCCTCAACCCTTCTAGGATCTATCCTAATCCCCTCCTTTGAGACAATATGTCCCAAAAGCTTACCTTCTGTGACTGCAAAATGACATTTCTTAGGGTTTAGGCTAATACCATATTCTAAGGCTTTAACAAATACCTTTTCCAGATGTTGTACATGATCTTCAACCTTCTTTGAATAAGCAATAAGGTCATCCTGATACACCACCATGATAGCATTGATCAAATCTGCAAATGCTACATCCATAGCTCTTTGGAAAGTTGCTCCTGCGTTTGTGAGACCAAATGGCATTCTTATGTATACATATGTTCCCCAAGGAGTTGTAAAAGCCATCTTATACTGTTCAGATTCTTTGACTTTGACCTAGTTATAACCTAAAAACCCATCCATCATAGACAACAACTCGCACCTTGTTACCTTATGCAATATAGCCTCCATATTGGGTAGAAGATAATTATCTTTGAGGGATGCCATGTTTATATTTCTGAAATCTACACAGCCTGATATCTCCATTTTTCTTCCTCACAGGGACCAAGTTTGAGACCCACGTTGAGTGCTTGATTGGTTTGATGATGCCTCCATCGCTGAGCTTTGTTAAATTTTCCTGCATTTTGGGCTCCAATGTTGGATTTATGGGTCTTTTCTTTTGTCTAAATGGCTTTGCATCTGGCTTCAATGGTATTTCATGCTGAAAAAAGTCTTCCCTATATGCTTTTAGATCTTCATAAGACCATGCAAACACATGTTTATATTTTCTCAGTAACGCTATTAGCATTTTTCTAATTGTAGGGCTTATTTTCTTCCCTATGTACACCTTTCTTGATGCCACCTTAGTCCCCAAATTTATTTCTTCAATGTCCTCCTTCTTCACTAGTGTCTACTTCATGAGAGACCGATCACTCCCATCATATACTCTCTCCAATGCCACAAGTCCTCTAGGAAGCTTATTAGTTTTAAGCTGTAAGATCTCCTTCCCAAATACTGCTTGCTTCCCATCCACTTCTTCAAAAAAGGCATTGGTATCAATTTCTTGGGCTTCATATTGATCTATACAGTAAATAAATTTTAGAAGGTCAATATCATAATTAAAAACCTACCAACTATATATATATTATCAGGCACAATAGGCCTCATCTTGAACTCAATTTGTGACACTCAGCCCGTTTGATATCATCCTTTTCTAGTGCCACATCTTCCAAGAAGTCTTCCATTATGTTCTTTGACCTATCAATCCACTCAATTGAAAATGCATCAAGTAGCTCGATCGTGTCCCATACAACATTCCTGTATTACTTCAATATTTTATGTTTCACTGCATATTTTGATTTGACTTGTGAAATAACCAACTCAAAATCCCCCAGAATAGCTAGCAACTTGATTTTGTGTTTTATAGCTATATTCAAGCCTGTTAATAAGGCTTTATATTCTGCCACGTTGTTTGTACATTCAAATGCTAGCAAAAATGAATACTTAAATGTAATACCTTTAGGTGAAACAAATACTATTCTTGCTCCATTACCTTCTTGGCTACATGCTCCATCAAAGTACATTTTCCACACACCATTGCAGTCTTGTGCCACATGTTTTTCAATTGGATCAATATTGACTAATTCTAGTTGGGCTAGTTCTGTCTTGAAATTCCCAAGATCCACATCACAGAAACAATTGATTTGATCTTGAGGTACATAGTCAACAACTTGGTTCATCCTTAGCTCCTTATACAACTTAACTTCCTGACCATTCACTGGAATAGTTTCATAAGAAAAATCAAACTGGACATTTCCCCCAACTGTTGTTGTCCATTGTCTTGATAGAAGCATCCCAAACTAAGGAGGGGTATCAATTACTGCTATATCTATATTATAAACCATCTGTGGATATGCATCCAATTTGAACTCAACATTTTTCATTATACCTACCACAGGAACAGGTCTGTTATCCATTGCATAGCACTTCCCTCCATTAGTATCCACCCACATGCCAAGTTGTTTCATAACTCCTACTGGCATAATATTTGTGGCAGCGCCAGAGTCTATTATGCAATTCCTCAACAATTTGCTATTATGAGTAATGTAGTGGAAAAAGGATCAACTTGTGGGGTATTTAACAATGCATTATTGAGGCACACTTCTGGGATACTTACTTTCTCTTGCTTATTAATTCTTTTAGTAGCCATCCTATTTTCAGAATTTGTCATAAATTGAATAGTACTGTCTCTATATTCCTTAATTTTCATCATCTCAAGTAATGGAACAGACATTTTTACCTGGGATAAATCTTGAGTGAAGTCAAAAGAGGAGCCTTATATCTTAATCATTTTCTTCTACTCCAATGTTTCTCCTTTTTTTCTTCCTTTTGATCAATCTTTTGCATTTCTTTGCATAGCCCTTTAATTTCCTCCTTTTGGACAAGCTTCTATTCGTTTTTATCATGTTTTTTTTTTCTTTCTTCACAATTCCTTGTGTCACCTCTTGATCCTTCATAAAGATTCCCCTGGGGACACCTTCCTTCTCATTCACTACCCTATTTCTCAACCAATAATTACTCTTTGCTTCCTCAACTACAACAATGGTTAATCTCTCTATCTCCTCTTCAGTGAGTTTCCTCATACTGCACGGAGTAGGCATCTCAATTGAATGGGGTTCTGCATAATCTTCTTGAGAGTCAAAAAGAACTTGGTGTTCAGCCATATGGACATTGTACCTCTGATTTGAAACATCATACTCATAACCTTCATCCTCTGAAGATGAGTACGTCTCCTCAAAGCTGTGAAAAGTACTTGAAGTCAAATACACTGTGTGATCTTCTCTACTGTTTCCCATCAACATTCCTTCTTCTTGCATTCTTTGGGCTACAACATAGTAATCTGGGGAATGTGGCTTATCACAAACTTCACATAAATAATTGTTATTTACCATATAGGTTCCCTTCTTCCTTAATGGATCAGGAGTTTCTTTGTTTCTAGGCCTATCTGTTACAGGTTTTCCATCCTTCCAATTTGTATTATAGGGCATGTCATGCAACCTAGGCCTCTCATTTTTGTATGTGTTCTCCTATTTGTATTCATAATTATTGGATTGCTAAGGAACCCTAGGATTGTCTCTTTTATCAATTATCCCAACAACCCTCCTATTGTTTTCAATTGTTAATGCTATCTTTTGGGCTTCAGCCAAGTCTCTTGGGAACCTATTTCTTAATTCAAACCCTATTTTGGATCAAACACATTCAAATAAACACTCAATGCTATAGAGTTTGGCAACTTTGATCCAGGAGGAATTTTATTATGTAGTTTATTGAATCTCCAGTTAAAATCATAAATTGAGTCATTTCAATTTTTCTGGATTCGCATCAATTCATGAAGAGCAACATCTGGTGCACTTAGATTCCCATATTTCTCAAGGAATCAGTCCTAAAATATTTGGAGAGAATCAATAGAAGCTATTGTTAGGCTGTTGAACCAATCTCTGGCTTCTTTAGTAAGTGACATCATAAATAGCCTCATATGCAAATCCTCATAAGGAAAATCCAAATCTTGGATGAAAGAATTAAAACTCCTTAAATGATCTTCAACAATAATTGCACTACTAACTTTGGAACAAGGCTTCTCCAACTGCCATCCATTGGGTAGGGATATAATTGAAACCTTGCCAAGTCGAATTTTCTAATCATTGTTGTGTATTGATGAGGGGGAGGATTAGGTGGGTACTGATACTAATACATCAGATTATTGTATAGTGTATGATGATGTGGCACATAATTCTAACCATGAGGTGGTTGTATATTTGTATATTGTGTGGGAATATGAGGTGCATGATTTGGTTGTCTGTATTGATTCCCTATTTGATGGTGAGGAACCTTTGATGGATCAGAAGGCCCTACACTATGATTACCCTGCTTATGAGGTGGTACATACTTTGGGAAACCAGCTGTCTGAGTAGTATTTTAAGCTTTCTACAATTTGAAGTCTCTCATTTCTTGTATCATCTGGGCTTTCTCTTGTTCTTCTATCTCCTTTCTCTGAGATTCAAACTGTGCTTTTACTTCTTCATAAGTTAAAGATTCATAAATTTCTTGAGGAGTTTCATGATCAATAGGTCTATTTTGATTACGCTCCATTTTTATATCATGTTCGTGTTGATATCTGATTTGTTCAACTTCAAACTCAACCTATTTTTCAGGATCATAAAAAGGATTTCTTTTCTCTTCAGGGGTACAAAGTTCTGCACTAGAATTATCTCTCCATGTATCATAACGATCATATGTCTCACAATGTGGTCTTAGTGCTTTGTCTTTGTTCATCATGCACATGGCCTCATTTATCCTTTTAACCTTATCAACCTTATCATCCTTGTGTTTCCACTTACTATTTCCAACAAGACCTCTAGTATGACCTCCCCTATATTGAGATCTTCTTCCATTCATGTTTGAATAGATGCAATGTTTCTGTCAGAGTTGCCACTCACTTTTTTTTTTAAAGTGAGAAAGTATTTGATATTTCTTATTCCCAACAGAGTCTGTACAAGGTTTCTGACTCTATGATTAAGGCCCTAATTCTGAGTTTAGTCCCCAACAGAGTCACCAATTTTTTAGCTCTCAAAAACATAGGCAAAAAGCCTCAAGAGGTTGCCAATCTCTTGGTACGTTTCAGGGTAACAAACAACATCAAAAGATTTAGACCTTCTACTCTTCAGGTGCTGCTAGACCTAGGCGAGTGTACCTATATGAGTGAGGTAGACTTGAATTGCTTATTTCTCTTGAAATTTTTTTCCCAAAATGGAAAGTGGGAGTGGACAAATGAAATCAAATTTGGTATAAATTGTATAGCAATATTAAAGAATAAATCCTAATATGTTCATTTAACAAATGTGAAAAATATGAATGAAACTAAATGGTGAAAAATGCAGAGACTAGTGCCTTATTGGGTATGCAGAGTCAAATGAAATCTAAATGGGAAACTCCTTTCTAGAAAACACTCAAATTGTTTGGAATATGTTTCTTTTTATAACTTGTATAAACATGCAAGACTGTGACTACCAAGTTCTTCTTATTGATCCAGATGAATTTCCCTAATTACTATGATCAATTAAAAGGATTTAATCTTTTCTTGAAATAACTGATCAATCAACCACACATATACAAAAAATGTGCACTGATAAATTGAATATAAACTTGTTACATCAATTTAAATAACAAGAAAGCATCAATCTTGGAGACAACTTTAGTAATACTTTCAATAAGCACAACAGACAATTGACACCAGAAATACGCTGCCACATCAACTGATTCTCATTAATATCTCCATTTTGAAATCATACATCGTAGTCTCTATTCTGTGAAAATTCTTTTCCTATCCTATCTACTTATTCTCTCTACCTTTTTCTTTTACAATTGAAAATGAGCATTTATACATCAGTATTTGAAAGGACACATTGCTTCGCATTCAAATGTCGGCAATCAATTGTATTTGGGATTTTGTTAACACTTGTTGAACACCTGCCGAGACATCTTGTAGTCATACCGAAGTCCAATGTTTCATCGACAATCATCCCTTTGGTCTTTATGTATCACTGTGAAAAATCTAAGTTGGGGAGACGTCTCATAGATTACATTATGTGTTACCGATATACCCTGTGATATTTTCTAGTCACTGAGACATAATCTTTCTCTCACCGATGAAACAATATTCCGGTGTAACATACAGGTTGGAAAGATGGCATGACCTCATTCTGATAGTGATTTGATATAATCCCCTCATGCTTTATCGACAAGACCCGATGAATTCAATAAGCCTTCACTCTGATGCTTTGACTCTTACCAATATGTATATCTTCATTGGTGTGACATATGGGTCGCTATGACTTATTGTGATGAAAATTTTCTCACCGATATGTTCTTTTTGTCACAGGTCAGTAAGACATGAAGCATTTGGTAAGACATCACTCCGAGACCTTTTAGTCTGGCCGATACATCGTTCTGTGTGCTAGTCAGTGAGACATAATGTGTTCTGCAAGACCACATACCGAAGAAATATTGTTTGGCCGAAGTGTTTACTCGTGAGTTGATCGGTAAGACATAATGTATTCGGTGAGACCTTACTCCGATGACTTTATCTGGTTGATATACCTTCTGTTGCCAGGACAATAAGTTGTGTCCTGTCAATAGGTGCCTGTACGTAAATTCCAATCGGTGTGTCATTCTAGAAGTCTTGCCGATATACAACAACAAATATATATCAATAGAAGAATGCATTATGGGTTGGGGAGACCCTGATAATATCATGCCGATAGGAAATACACTGTGAAATATTCAGGACTAGATGGATTCTATGGGACTTTATGAAAAAATATAGGTAAAATGTTATGAAGAGAGGCTTCTGTGCTTATGGTAAAGACTCACTTGGAAACTCATGGGTATGAACAACTTGCAATTTTTTTAGAATTTTATAGTTCTAACACAACGAATTTATTTGTCTGATATAATGATAACTTGGTTGCACCACAACTTTGGATGAAGACCTAAAGTAGGAGGGGGACATTGCATGTGGATCCATAGATGATGGATATGCTAGATGAAAATAGAATATTTTTTGTAGATGGATATGCAGTGTGGAAATCAGAACATACTTGAAGGTTCTTAACAACTCAAATACTTGTACTAGGGGCCATTTTTAACAAAACTCACCACCAAAGCACACATTGGCTTTGAATTGGTGGGCATCAAAAATCACCACCTTGCACTGATATTGGAGCTTCTCATTAAATCTTTCTCTGCATTTTGTATGCCCACTCATATGATATTTTTTTATAAGGAACTTGATCCCAAAACTTGTGACCCTCATCCTACCTGCCTTTACAATCTGAATAAATGGAAAAAAATCTATGCCAAAGATGTTGACTTCAAAACTATTTCAAAAAATGATAGAGATGCTTTATAGTGACAAAGATAATTTGGAGCAACACCACACATGGGAAAAATCTAGGATTATTGTGTTAGATTTTACAATGTGTTGTTTGGTTGCTATTTGTATACAGCTGGGTGCAAGAAATTAGTTTTTATTTTTAGCGTTTTTGACCTACAGCTGGGTGATGAAAGCAACTTTAAGTTTTTTTTGTTTCTTTTTACCTATTTTAGTTGCATGCTGGACTCTTCTAGCTTTTTATGTTTAGAAGGATTCTAAATTTATGAAGATAAACTGCTTTTGTTTCTAGAATAAAACATTTTATATTCTATTGTATTTACCTTTTTTGTTTTTGTTTTTGTAGAACCTAGAACATTATCTTAGTTTATAAAAGATATCTTGGGTGCATACCTTAGGAAAAGGAAACATATCATATACAGAAGAAAAAAACATTTAAGCATAATTTAGTTTCAGTCTAGTAAACAAAATTTCTTAAGGTGTTTGTTGTTCATATTTTCAGCAATGTGTCTACACTTTGTCCTACTCAAGTTTGTTATTTTGATTGAAGTTGTAGTTTGTAGTTGAATTATCTTTCTAATTAAAGAATATACTTACCATGGTCTGAAAATTAACACATTAGAGGAGGATGAGTCAATCTTGAAGATCTGGCATCCTCATCCACCACTCCCTCTCCTAAAATCCAAGTCAAGATCATCGACACTGGTTGTGGAGAATATGAGCTACACAATACCTTTCATGTTAGAAATCTCCCACTTTTCCCACAAAATCATGAGCAACCTCATCTATAGACAAATAAATCATCAGACATTCTACAATTTGGAACCACCATGTTTGTTCAACATGGGTTCCTAGCTGATGAGGATATTGAAGGAGACATTAGTTCTTGGATCTACCAAGATGAAGAGTTTCCACCATGCTTCCTCAAAGAAACATATCATATGACACTCTGAATCTACAAAAAAATGAATTACAAAGGTAAAGGTCTTGGGCTCCATGAGCAAGGTGTTCTCGATCCAATCACCATAAAAAAACCAATCACAGAACCCAAAAACTAGGATGCATTCCACCAATGAGGAATCCAATGAACCTAAGGACAATTATGTGCTTATAGAAGTACCCTCTCTCAATGTTGAGCACATCAAAGTAAGGACCATGACTAAATCCTTAGACAATCTTGCCAACCTCTTCCACAAAATATCCATCTGTACTGAATTACCCCTCATCCATCCCAAACTCATCAATTGGAACCAACAAGATCTTGTGGTGGTTCCAACGACGGGCCAATGTTCATGTGATGTTCATGTGTACCAGTGTGAACCATTTGAATCTAGACCTTGCACAAACACAATAAACATGCAAACAATTAGATCAAACACAAGGTTAGAAACAAATGATTCCTCAAGAAATCCATTTGAAATTTGCAAAAGATGAGAAATGAAAATGAAGAACACAAATGAAACAATTAAATCCTATCTAATGCAAGCAAACTCTTGATCTCTTGAGGGAGTTGGTGCCAATTTGATGTGGAAATTGGCCCTTTCCCAACTCCTTTTGCAAGCTTGATGATGAACGAATGAGAAGATTGTGATCCACTTGATGAAGACTTTGAATGTATGCTCCAAGCTAAAATCTGCAAAAAACCTAGCTATGATTCAATGAGATGGATGAGAATTGCTAAGTATTTTAGCATGGTAACTTTGCTTGAGATGTGGATGATGAAATAAGGATATAAGCTCTTTATTTATAGATTGATAAGTTGAAGAGATGTCCAAATTTTATCAATGTGGGACAAAGATTCAACCAATGATATGATGCCACTTGTCAACATGTGAGAGGATGAAGGTTGAGCAAGTTTTGATCCATGTGCAAGTTTGAAATTTGAATTTGATGGAGATGACATGTTTAGGGGGGATGAAAAATGAGTTAAATGCCAAGTGGGAGACATGTAAGAGACAATGTAAGAGCTTTAAATGCTTTGTTGGATGGACAAGTCCTTTGGGGAGATTTCAAATTTAGTAAATATTCCCACTTAGATGCCTTTGAATGAAATAGATGATTTATAAATCAATTAAATTGGTTTCTCATGTGCAAGTTGCAAAATCTAGAGGATTTGATGGATAGGATTAAAATTAATCGACTTGATTAATTTAAGGGATATTTAGCCGATTTTGACAATTTGATTTTAGATTTTTGGATTACCTTTAAATCAAAAGAGAGAGGAATATGATAAGAGGCTAATTAAATAAAGATTTTGATTTATTTAATTAAAAGGGATGGTGTTAGATTAAATCAAATAAGGTTTTAATTTATTTAATTTAATAGATAGACTTTAGAAATTTAATCAAACAAATTGATTATTTAATTAAATAGGGATAATTAGATCAGATGAATTGATTTAATTAACAAGGGAATGTGACTTAATTAGACAAAATAATTTATTTAATTAAGAGATGAATATTGATGAATTTAATCAGATAAGGGAATTTGATTAAACAGTTAGACCGAGGGATGATTTAGGAAGAAACGATATTAGTAGATTAGAGTGTGATATCAATCTGTATATTTTTGATGTCTACATTTTGCCCCTCTTTGAAGCGATGCACTTGTTGCGTTGGTTCAAAGAATAATCTTGTTGATATCAAAGTTCAAAATTCTTTGATTTTTATGATGCCCCACTGTTGCCCCAACAAGAAGAATTATGCTTGTATTTTGCCCCCTCGAGAGATCAGGCGAAGAGGTTTGATTTGAGGGTCGATCTCTCAACAAAGAGGTTCAAGATCATCAACTCATGTGTTTGATGTAGACAGATTTGATGATGTAGATAGTCATCAACCATGGGTAGTCTCATGCCTATTTTGATATATTACACACACTTGATCCTGATTCGTACCATGACATTAACATTATTGATGATGAGATGATTATGATGTTTAGGTGATATGATGATGCATGGATGGTATGATGGATGCACGTGATTTGATATGATGATGCTTGGATGATATGATGGATGCACATGATTTGATATGATGATGCTTTTATGATTATGCAGTGGATGATAAATGTATGGTTTATGAGATGTTTAGAATAACTAATATATATTATGCGATGATGGGGATGACTGCATGTGGTATGATTAATGCTTTCTGTATGATATGATATGCAATATGCAGTATGCTGATAGTTTGTGGATGCATGATGGATGCAATGGTGATGATTTATGATTAACTGTCATGGTACCATGTTAGTGCAAAAAACAAGAGATAGAAGAAAACAAGAGATTCCAACAAGACATGAGATGATG
>VDFB02099161.1:0-15041 GCA_007258455.2 Sequoia sempervirens | reverse complement strand
ATAGACAAACATACAACGTACCAACAATAGACTAACTAGCATTTTCCCACTTCTTAGACAAAAGATTAACATCATCCCCAACCCATTCCTAGCCTTCTTTAGCCTTCTTAGTGTCCATTTCATCCTTCATAACCACATAAAGGGTGCTAGTAACACAATGGACTAGCTTGACAGTGAAACAGGTCAAGCCACAAAATTTCTTGTCCATCTTTTCCATTCTTTCTGGCAACACACAGAGCTCCTCCCCATAATCCACATTCTTCACAGTATCAACAATCTCCACGTCCAATGGATTTGAGGACTGGGAATTCAAGTTCTCCTTTTGCACTTCGCTACTATCAGGAATGGTGTGGGGCCCTCCAACATACTCCTCCTCCTCATCCCCAGACTCCTCCTCGTCCCTAAAATATTTGTTTTCAGACCACTCCTCTTCCAAATCCAAGTCATTAACCTGCACAAGTTCTTGTTATTCTTAGCTAGCCTAATAGACCTCCTAATGACAGAATCACCACCAGTCACCACCATAGCCGCGACCATCGTGTCCCCCTTATAATCCCTACTCACAAAATTTTTACCTCTACTGTCCCTGGTCAGAGGCTCCATCAAACCCTTCACATCATCCTTACCTTTCTTCTTTGGGGTAGGTTTGCTAATAGTCTTGGTAGGTGTTGACTTGAGCTCACAGAGACTAGCTATAGCACTAGTTTGGGAGATTCCTGCATTCCCCTTAAGCTTCTTAGCAACATGTTTAGGCTTATGAGTTTCAGTAGAAACCATATGGGTTTTCCTGATGGGGCCTTTGGACTTAGCCAGGGATAGTTTGGTCACAACAAGAGGTTCAATTTCTTCAACATAGATAGCATAAATGGGTTTGGGCGGGCATAACACAAGATGGAAGTGGTAGAGCCTCATAATGAGGCCTTGGTGAAGTGGTAGGGGAGGAGTATCATCGGTGTTTAGGCCAACAACCTCAATGCATTTTTCAACAAAGCTCTCTAAATCCTTAAGAAGGAAAAAAGGAAAGCTTAACATGATTTTATGCCAGAGGTGATTTAAAAGAGGGAAGTGGTAGAAATAGTAGGTTTTGTATCTACCTTCTAGGGTCACTTACTTCATTAGGGTGAGGCAAACTTGGTCCCAAGGCTACGAAAGAGCCTCTCTCTCAAACCTCAACTAGTTACGAATCAACTTCTCATTCCCCATGAAGAAAGCATTCAAACTTTGATTATCCTGAGCCTTTGTATGCTTCAAGTACTTCTTACCAGTACTCAACAACCCCATTTCCTGTGCTATAACTTCCTCATTCACTTCAAAGGAAATACCGCCCACAGTCACTCTTCTGTCTTTCCATGAGTTATCAAAATACATAGATAAATTAGGGACGTGACCCACCAAACTCTCCATCAGGGGAGCCAAATAGCCTTCAACACATATGTGCCACACCAACGGATCTTTGCAAAATTTTCCACAATTGTCAGGCTCTGTTCACACCCTATCACTACCCATAATGCAACTCTAGACACGTAATAACTAGAAAACCTATGAGAGAAAAAGGTTAGAAAAAATGGTTAAGTGAAAGGTCACCCACACACTTAGGATTTTAAGCCATACAAAGCATCCTTGGGTAATCAAAGCTATGTACAGGTTAGACGCTTGAGGAGATAAATCCCTCGAGTTAGATGTTAAAAAGACATACTAAAGAAAATAATATAAAATTTAATTACTGAGAACATAACACGATAAATAAGGCTACGAGGGAATATTCATCTTCACCAACAATCAAGATGAACTTTCAAAGTTAACTCTAGCATTAACATATAAATGATATTTTATAATCTATAATTTAAACAACATATCATCTAAAAATTTAAATTCGAAAATGACTTAAGACAAGGGTTCAAAATGCGGATTGGGTTTAATGGTCTCATACTCCTCCAAAGTTATTTAAATTTGTTCACCCACTCATGATAGGAATTTAATTTTGATTTAGTTAGTAACTGAATTTTCTTTTATATATTGAATACACCATTTATTTATTTGAGGATGACAAATATTTTGAAAATATTAATAACTTCCTATTGAAAATGGAAGTTAATTCTAAAATTGTCATTGTATATTTCATAATTCAATACTACAACTAAAATACCATTCTTGAAACTTAGCATAGTGCATAGTTGCATATATTGGTTAATAATTTAATCTTAGATTGTAAAGTTTTTTATCTTCAAAGTATTATTATTATTATTATCATAATTGTTACATTATCTACATATTATCTTCCAAATGTTACCCCTGGAATGGCCTAATTAACTCCCCTAAATCTGAACTCTAATTTTCCTTACATACTTTTAATAACAACTTTATTATTTTTAGTTCCTTACAAATTAATGAGTTGATGACTTATGGGCATATCAACTTATCAAGTGATGTGTTATACATATCTATTCACGTTGAATTCTTTAAGCATTTTTTAAAATGTTATTTCATCCATTGTACACTATTGAGAGTTGATCACTACATGTATGCTCTAATATTTTCAGAGAAACATAAGACTTAGATCAGTCAATATTACATATTCAAAGGATATTCTTGAAGATTAATGGTGCATATTTTAATATACATATTGATTTATAGTTGATATAAATACAAGTTATACAATTTTCCTATTTAGGAATTCCTACCACTAAATATTTCTATCCTTTAATTTGGCTACCTTACTCAACCCTTCATAAGTTTTCTAGATACTTATTTTTATAGTTATATATGCTCCAACTTTTACTAGCAAATTAATTAATCCTATCCTAATCTCACATACGAAACTTGTTCACTAAACCAATGAATATTACTCCTTAAACATAAACAAATTTATAACTGGTTCCTTTTCCTATATTCAACCAAATGAAGATGTGATTATAATTCTAAGGTTAATATTGTTTTTTCTTAAATCTCAACATGACCAAGGAGTTAAATGTTTTTTGGGTCCTCAAACATTATTTCTCTTTGCAATATGATTTATGGTCCATTCATTGAATAATATATATTTTTATTTAACAACACCACATAATATTGGCTTACTGACTTATAACTACTTTCCCCAAAGGACTTAATTCATTCTACCGATGAAGGTTACAAAGATCAAATAGATTGGATCGAGACTGACGTTTCCCAAAAAATTCCAAGACTTGACTAGCAAGGGTTCAATCGAATATTGACAAAGGTAGCTACTTTCCTAGACATAGAAGGCGGTTAGATTTGTTAGAGATAACTCAATTGTACGCCATATTCAAGTGAAACTATTTGTGTGTTAACTAATTTTGGTAGGTGTAGTTGGTAAATGCATTAAATTTGGAAGAATCCCGAATGCTCCTTATTAGGTTTAGTTTCTTGTAGCTTACTCTATCTATCACAAGTGATTTTCCAGTTACTTCCAGAAGATTTAACAAGACCTAAATATTGCGTTACTCTATTTTTGAATATATGAATGAATATATGTTTTTATTTCCATGCTCTGTTTTTACTCTATTTTCAGTGTTTTTTGTGTTCTGCTTTATCATTCTTCATTCCTCTACCATAATTGACATGGTATCAGAGCTCATTACAAGCCAAGTTGCATAAGACTCTTCATACCTAAATGGAGAGTAGCTAGATCAAGTTAAGGAAGCTAAACCTTCACAGGTCCCAGGTTTGGAAGTTGTTGCAAAGACAAATACACTAGTCAAAGAGAAGACAACCACTGAATTTTTTTTGAAGTAGTCATGTGGGTACAAAGGCTGCACTCAAAGAAAAATCCATTTTGATGACTAGAGGATTCCTAGATTGAAATCCCTAATCCAAACACCTAGAGTTGAAGCCACATGTTCTAGGTTGTGTAAGACTCTTCATATTGTAATGGAGAGCAACTAAAGTCAAACTCCCTAGTAAAATTCTTGTTTGATTTGAAATATCTTTTGAACATTTGAAATATTTGAAGACCATAGAGTCTTAAGGAACTACAAAGTATTCAAAAGGGAGAAAATTTAATATTGTCCAATTTTTAAAAAATCATGGCTACCTCTAGCAATTTGTCACAAACTCCCATTCTTCTTAATAAAAAATATGATTTTTGGTCCTTGAAAATGAAGTCTTTTTTGCAAGCCCAAGAATGTTGGGAACTAATTGAGAATGGCTACACAGAGCCCACTTCAATAGACTTAGCTGCTATGAATAATGGTCAAAGAAATGCAACTGCAAATTAGATAAAGAAAAAGAACAAGGAAAAATATTGGATCCAAAACTCTTTTGATGATTCTATTTTCTCAAAAATCACAGGTGCAACAATAGTAAAGAGGCTTGGGATATCCTCAAATATTCATATGAGGGTACTGAAAAAGTCAATACAGTTAAACTATAAACCTTGTGAATACAGTTTGAAACATTGAAAATGTCTAACTCAGAGAATATCGATCAATTTATGACCAGAGTCACGGGCATTGTAAACCAGATTAGGATTAATGGTGAAACCATTGAAGATCAATTTTTTTTTGAAAAATTCCTCAGAAGCTTACCAAAGAAATTTGAAATGGTTGTAACAGCTATTTTGGAGTCCAAAGATCTCACTACCTTTTCAGTAGTAGAGCTAGCTGAATCACTCTTATCACATGAGACCAAACTAAATCTAGAAAAAGAGTCTCTGGAACAAGCTTTCAAGACTCAAGCCTCTTTCAGTAGAGGTAGAGGTAGAGGAAAAAAAGGCATAAGCAATGTAGGGAGAAGCAATAGAGGCAGATCAAATCAACATGGAGAAGAAAGGTTAACACAAGAACAATCAGGGAAGTTTAGAAACTCTCAAAATCAGGTACAAAGAGGCAAAAAATGGACTGATAAATCCAGAGTCTAGTGCTTCTACTACAAGAAATTTGGACATTATGAATATGAGTGCAGAAAGAAATAGTCAGACCAAAACAATGGCAAAGAACATGTTTCCAACAATGAAGAATCTTTTGAAACAATGTTTCTTTCTTGCCATATTTCAAAAGACAATCACACCAAAGATCTTTGGTTGCTAGACACTGGCTGCAACAATCATATGACAGGTAACAAAGATTTAATTTCATGCATTGATACTTCTATAAATTCTAAAATTATTCTTGGTGATGATTCTCGAGTAAAAGCCCAAGGGAAAGGAATTGTGTTTGTTCTTACTAAACAAAATCAACGAAAAGAGATACATGATGTCTATTATGTTCCAAAATTGAAACACAATCTCATAAGTGTAGGTCAATTGATGGAACATGGCTATGATATAATATTTTAGGGTACAACTTATTCTATTTTTGACAAACCTTTCGGTAGAAGACTTATAGCAAAGATTGAAAGAACGAAGAATATAATGTTTCCCTTAAATCTTAAGAGTGCCATTCCATCACAGTCATTTTCCCACAATGTCTCAAGCATGGATGAGTCACAATTATGGCATTCTAGGTTTGGTCATCTTCCCTTTAAGAGTCTTAGTCTTCTTCAAAAGCAATCTTTGGTCAAAGGTATTCTTGTTTTAAGAGATCTTGACAGTCAATGTGAAAGTTGTATTCTTGGAAAGCATAAGAGAGACAACTTCCCATCATCCTCAAATAGAGCAAAAGAACACTTATTTAGCTAGTCCACACAGATCTTTGTGGACCAATGCAAACTCAATCTATTGGTGGTGGCTTTTATTTTCTGACCTTTATTGATGACTTTAGTAGGAAAATATGGATTTATTTCCTCAAGAACAAGTCTGGTACTTTTTCAAAGTTCAAACAATTCAAAGATGAAGTAGAAAAACAAAGTGGTAAATATATAAAATTGCTCAGATCAGATAGAGGAGGAGAATACAACTCAAAATATTTTACAAAATTTTGCAAACAACATGGCATCATTATGCAAACCACAACAAGATATAATCCACAACAAAATGGAGTAGCTGAAAGGAAAAATCAGACCATCATGAATATGGCTAGATGCATGCTCAGAGAAAAGAATTTATCTAATGATTATTGGGCTGAAGCTATTGCTACTGCAGTCTATATTTTAAATAGATCTCCTACAACTAGTGTTCAAGGCAAAGTGCCACAAGAGGCTTGGTTTGGTACAAAGTTGAATGTAGCTCAATTTAGGATTTTTGGATGCATTGTATTTACACACGTTCCAGAGGAGCTGAGATAACAACTTAACAATAGGAGTGAAAAATGTATTTTTGGTGGCTATAGTGAACAATCAAAATCCTATAGACTCTACAATCCTATCACCAAGAAATTTGTGGTAAGTAGAGATGTCAAGTTCTTTGAGAACAAATCATGGAGTGATCAAGAAAATGAAACTTTGAATGGTCCAAATCCATTACAAGTATTTGATGAACCTTTAGATCAGCAAGTTCATCCGCCAAGGCCACCAAGATTATAGGTACAAGGTCAACAACAACACTTTGGAAATGGTAATTCTCCCAATAGCGATTCATCTTCCTCTATAGACAATTAGAGAACTAGAAGCATAAGGAAAATATATGAGCAGGAAAATGCAATTGAACAAGATCTTTTTGCCTTTCTTTCTTATCAAGAAACCCACTTTGAAGAAGCAATAGAAGAGGAACATTGGGTTGATGCCATGAATCAGGAAATTGAAGCCATAGAAAAGAACAAAACTTGGGATCTTGTTGATCTACCAAGTGAAAAAACCAACATTGGTGTAAAGTGGGTATATAAGACAAAGTTGAATGACAAAGGAAAGATAGAAAAACACAAAGCAAGGCTGGTTGCCAAGGGTTTCTCTCAACAAATTTGTGTAGACTATGGATAAAATTTTGCTCTAGTAGCAAGGCTAGACACAGTCATAACTATTTTGGCTATTGCAACTCAAAATAAATGGACGGTTTTCCAAATGGACGTCAAATTTGCATTTTTAAATGGCATATTGGAAGAAGAGATATATGTAGACCAACCACCAGGATTTGAAATCAAAGGACAAGAGCATAAAGTATATAAGTTGAGGAAAGCCTTGTATGGCTTAAAACAAGCTCCAAGAGCCTGGTACATTCAGATTGACTCTTATTTCATCAACAGTGGATTCATCAGGAGAAGTCATGAGCCAACTCTCTATACAAAAACAAATCATGAAGGTAAAATTCTCATTGTTTGTCTTTATGTTGATGACTTGCTCTATACAAGAAATTTGATGTTAGATGAGTTCAAAGATGCCATGAAAAAAGAATTTGAAATGAATGATCTTGGAATCATGAATACTTTTTGGGAATTAAAATCAACCAATTTTCTCAAGGTATTTTTATTTTTCAACAAAAGTACGCTTTAGAAAATTTGAAAAAATTCAGAATGGATAGCTGCAAGCCAACCGACACACCCATTGCTTAAGGAACGAAGTTGAGCAAACAAGATGATGGACCACCAATTGATTCTACCTTATACAAGAGGCTAGTTGACAGTCTTTTGTACCTCACTGCAACTAGACCTGACATAATGTTCGCTGCAAGTTTTGTATTCAAATTCATGAAATCTCCAAAAGATTCACACTGGAAGGTAGCAAAAAGAATTTTGAGATATGTTGCAAGGAAAATCAACTATGGATTATGGTACACTCAATCTGAAGATACTTCACTCTCAGGTTACATAAACATTGATTATGCTGACAACATAAACAATAGGAAGAGCACATCAGGTTATGCTTTTCACTTGGGAACAAATCTCATCTCATTGGCATCCAAGAAACAACCCATAGTTTCAATATCTTCGGCAGAGGTATAGTATGTGGCTGCAACTACAATAGCTTGTCAAACAATATGGCTAAGAAGAATATTGAATGATCTTGCACATGTTGAAAATGAGCCAACTTCTATTTTCTATGATAATAGTTCAGCTATTGCCTTATCCAAAAATCATGTCTTCCATAAGAAAAACAAGCATATTGACACTCGCTTTCACTTCATTCGAGAGCTCGTCCAAAATGGAGAAATTTCTTGACTGAACTGTGGATCACGAAATCAGCTAGCAGACATTTTTACAAAGCCATTGGGAAAGAATGATTTTGAATTTCAAAGAAAACACTTGGGGATTGTTAGTGCTTATAATTGTACAGTTGAGAATAGGAGGGGATGTCAGAGATAACTCAACTGTACCTTGTATTCAAGTGAAACTGTTTGTGTGTTAACTAGTTTTGGTAGGTGTAGTTGGTAAATGCATTAACTTTGGAAGACTCCTGAATACTCCTTATTATGTTTAGTTGCTTATAGCTTTCTCTATCTATCACAAGTGGTTTTCCAGCTGCTTCTAGAAGATTGAACAAGACCTAAATATTGTATTACTCTATTTTTGAATAGATGAATGAATATATGTTTTTATGTTTTTCTGTCCATGCTCTGTTTTTCAATGTTTTGTGTTCTGCTTTATTATTCTTCATTCCTCTACCATAATGGACAAGATTTAGGAGAAAAGGAATTGCACTCTCATATCTCGTATGTTGAGAAAATACCACACCAAGCTTCTACGTGGGATGCTACCGATCTTCGTCATATCGATACCTAGTATGCAACTAACATCGACCCATTACTTTCCTCATACAGAAACGATGTGCTATTCATCTACTCGAATACTAATAGACACATATGCTACACCAATTTTTAGTTACTTGGTATTCTTAACATAGACTCGGTGTGAGAGTTGATAATCTGGTGATTATTCAGGATGAAAGGGCCTTTATACTGTTAAGCATGTTTTCTTTTTACCAGTCCTTCTTACGCATTAAGACAACAAGCTATTAACATTCCTATCCTACTGATTGGGATGTCTAGAACTACATACTAATAAATCATGGGTATTGTAATGTACTGAGCGACCTGACGACTATAGCATGGCACTTATCATTTACTTGTAATGGTGAAGTGTTGATATTCCACTCAGTAATTGTCAAGGAAACCGACCAGGCTTGTAGAGATAATGGTTGTGACCAAGACTTCCCAGATAGACCCGACTATAGCCACATGGCTACTCCATCCTTGGGAAACAAATAGGTTCATGTACATACACATGCTAGAATGAATGCTCTGAGCCTACAGATAGAAATCCAGCACACATCAGGTTCTTTTCTGAGTCTGCAAAAGTAGAAATCCTAGAGGGCGATGCCACCTCTAGGCAGCAACCATTATTGGCAACCCCTAAATAATTACAAGACATTTCTTTTGCACAGAGAAGCAAACACGTGATAATGACAAATAGGTTATAGCCATTGAACTCAGTTAAATAGAATTTGAGAACTATTATAACAGCTCAGTCTTATGGATTCTAGGATCAACCTTAGAGAAACTATTGGTGTAGACCAGACGATGTATACATGATTGCTCTTAATGCATCACCAACTAGGAATTGGCTTAGAGACCCAAATAGACACTGTTTACTTCTTAACACATCCTCTTTATTTGAGTAAATCTCAGATTGAAGTATAACTAGTATGTTATACTATATTCATGCTCTCGTCCTTCACAATACAAGCATGTTACTGCATACTATGATGCCATTGTTACAGTATCAATACATCATCCACAACACTGCAGAATGATATGATCATACAATATAATTTACTTGTATAGTTTTGGAAACAATCATACATACAAAAAAAAGATTTCCTTGAAAGAAACATTAGCAAGCCATTTAAATAACCAACCACATAGCTAATCTCTTTTACAAATAGGGTATTGCTTTTTCTTTCCTTTCACCATAACATAGATTAACATAACAATCTAATTTGTCAATATACATAAAAATCTTTTTTCAGATTTAACAATAAAGTACCATACAACAACCCTTACAAAATATTTTTTCTTCTTTTTATGATTCACAACTTGATAAGTCATTTGAAATACATCATTTACCAATGAATCACAATTCCTGTAAGAACTCAAGAGCATTACAATGCAAATTACACAGTCAACAAAGATCATCTTTCCTTCATCTCATCACAACATCTCTTTTCTCCCTAAGCAACTTCAAGGAATTCCACACTAACCTAAAAAGGGCAAGTATGGAAAACAAAAATGAACTGATGGGCCCTCCTCCTATCCATAGGGTTGTTTAGATCAACCCACCCCAAAGCAAAGGATTAACACTTAGCCACTAGAAGGAATCAACACAACAAAACACACTTGATATGAATCCTTTACTCACATAGACAACATTCCTCACATTAATAAACCAAAAGCACAAGTAACAAGCTATCACATTGGTTTATCCTAAGGGTAAACCATTTAGGGGAGTGAGGGCTCGACCTGACATGGGTGAATATAATATATATGTATATAACATCAAGTACTTCTCCAAACTCATCACTCCTTATCTCTCCAATGCACATAACTATAAATGAAAAAGGGGATACTCATATCCCATAAAAGAAAACAAGGGTACTCATACCCCAGTGATGGCCATCACCTAATGGGATACTCTTATCCCAATTGAAAGCCCCAATGCGAGGGAGCAATCTCCCACTCAACCCCACACATGGAGGAACAAACTCCTCTATACTAGAGGGGGTCACCTCCCCTAGATAAGATACCCTAAAGAAAAATGCATAAAAAATTACAAGACTTGCCACAACAAGAAACCCAAAAGAAATTCTCCAAAATAAAACCCTTAACACACAACTTTTCCTTTGCAAGATGCACAACGAAGCATTATGAACATAAGAATTACAACACAAGAGGGAAGAATTATCTCCAATGCTATGATCCCCTGAAAGAAAGGAGAGTCTCCTCCCACAACCTCCTTCTCCCAAGATCACCTTCTCCTCCCAAAATCTCCTCAAAGACAAGAACTCAAAAATGTAAGAGAGCACAAATGCTATGGTAACCCCCTTCCTCTCCATAAAGAGAGGATTATAAGAAGGAGGGAAGAAGTTACTCCTCCCAACTAACTCAACTAACCAAGCATATAAACCCATTTTCGCCACTCTAACAAAGCGAACATTAAAAGGGTCATAAACACTTTTAAAAAGAACATAAATGGTAAAAACAAACCCCTAACCCTTATAGCTTAGGCATAGGTTATTTCTTAGCATAAAATACACTTAAATTCTTCTTAAAAGACCTCAAAATCCCATTTAAATTACTAGACTAATATTTATAAAAATACAATTGAAATAAAATACCAATGGAACCACCACAAGGATGAACATTCTATACACCTTGGGACAAAGGTGGCTAAGTGGAACCCCTCAATCCATTTATAAGAAAATCCTGTACACTCAACAAAATGTGTTAGTATGATATAAATTTTCACCAATACATATAATTGAATAAAATGCATCATTTCACATATCATTACAAGTCAACTAATCTTACATCATATAAACATAGTTTGTAATTCCATCAATACCTTCCAAATATGCATCAACTAATCATCAATCATAAAATACAATATCATGCAATTATCATTCTCATTGAATGAACATGCATTGAAAAAATACTAAATCTCATAATCATCTAGAATATATCCAAATCCACAAGAGATCACACCAGAGGGTAATGAACGGCTGAATAATTAGTAAGCCAACTTCAGTCTGGGGACCCATTCAACTTAATACACTGACATATATATATCACCATGGATAATCAATTATATAATCTCTAACTCATCATGGTCGAACATCTCGTTCAACACACACGTGTATAATAATCAAAAAAAAGAACACATATGGTTATCATAGAGAAATCATGATCACCCATTGAATAGGTAAAACTTTCCAATTAACCTTATCCAAAATCCTTCAAGAAAAACAACCATCTCTCCTAACTTAGGTGAAACCGAACATGAGGGCACACAATTGTTGGAGAAGGATCATCAAATCATGTTGACTCAATAGGAACATAGAGGTGGGGTTTCACACCCTCCATAACTCTCTTTGTGTCCCTCTCTATCTCACCTATGTCTCTCTCTCTACCCTTTCCTCTCCTCTCTCTCTCCCATTTCTCTCTCTTTCCTCTCTATCTCACCATTCTCTTACTCACTCCCTCTTAATCTCTCCTCTTTGTCTCACAATTCTCTCTCTCTCTCATTGTCTCTCTCAAAGAGAGAGAAAGAGAGACAAATAGAGAGAGAGGATAGGTTAAATAGAGTGAAGTAGAGAGGGAAGGTGGGCCCTCCTCTTTTTCTCTCTTAGAGAGAGAAAAAGTAAGACAAATAGAGAGAGAGAGATGGTGCAGGAGCACCCGAGCAAGCAGATGTCTCCATGAGGCAATCTTAGGTTTTTTATTTAGAATAGATGATATCATGTTGTAATAAGGTCAAAATGGCCACATTAAGGTTGTAATAGGTTCTAGATAGTCATTTTGGGTTCATTGGGCATGTAATGTAAAAGTTGCAAAAATTGACAAAATGTTGTCATAACAATATTGTAAAAATGCAAAAAATGCCAAATGGTGGAAGGTGAAGAGTTAGGTAGTTAGCGAGTCAGTTTGAGTCATTGGTTTTGGTTTATAAAGGCATTTTGGAGCTTTTCAAACTTCAAGGAAGGAAGGGAAATGATGTAGAAGTAAGAAATTCAATGAAAAACTCAGTTTACTATCAATTTGCAGCATTTTCGGTGATTTCAGGCCATTGTACAGCCATGAACTATGCATAAACCCACATTTGCTCCATTGAAAGATAAATCCCTATGAATATACTTTTATTTTCTCTTGGTTTCATTAAAATCCATTCAGTCTAGTGAAAGTTATTGGAAAAATACTCCAGGCAGGTTAAAACCTTGATCTAGGGTCATAGTGTGCAATCAAAATTGCGTTTCTTCCTTTTTAACTAGTGGAATATGCTAATTTTTGGTGGTAAGACTTCCTTCAGCATAAAATTTCATATTACAAGTTTTCAGACCATAAGATAAGGGTTAGCATATAAAATAATGATGCCCTAGGACTGTGATTTGTATAAAAGTCTAGAAAATAACAGTGATCAATGAAGTTTTAGTGCTTTGTTTGTGAAATAGGTATTCTTCATGGATAATAGTGGTTGGAAAGGTGAATTTAAGTCCCTTTATTGAAAGGGTTTGGTGAATTAAAATATTTTGTGTCCATTTGTATGTTGACCTGTGTAAGGCAGACTGGTGACAGTCATATTTTTGGAGTAAAAAATGAAGGTTAGGATAGTTGTTTTAAGAAATAACATGAATAGGGTATGGGAGATGGTTTAATTAGATTATGTAGGTATCTTTGAACATGTGTGTGGCATCATCAAAGAAAAATGAGCTTGTAGTTTGGAGTTGTTTTGTTTATGTGGCCTAATTGGGCCTAGTTGTTATTAGGTCAGACTACTTTGAAAGTTCTCACATTTGAGATGTCTAAGTTAGAGATAGGGGATGCGTTAGTCATTTTGATGCTGCTTAAGGTGGTTTGAGGATTCTACAAGAGGCTTGCATTCCTTGATCTCAGTTTGGGTTTTTTGAATCAAGAGTTTTGTGAAGGAAGGATGAGTCCAAGTTGTAAGAGCAGGCAAGAATTAGTTGAGTCTAGTCAAGTTAAGATTGATTGGAAGTTTTGAATCCCTATCACTGCATCAATTGTTATCAGAGCTTAGAAGGTCTGGTAAAGATAGAGTTTGGTGTTTGTGTTTGTGTGTTTGTACAAGTTGAAGAGAGCCTGATTTCCAAGAGACTAGGTAGAGGAAAAGAGAAGAGACCTAGGTAAGGCAAAGAAGTCAAGAGGAAGCAATGATATACTTTCTTGAGTAAAGAGAAAGATGGATTTGTTGTAGGAAGAGGGTTCATCAAAGAGGAAACAAGAAAGAAAAAGCAAGAGGAAGAGGAAAGAGGAAAATATGAGGCAAATAGAGAAAGAGATAGCTGAACTGACACAAGCTATAGAAAGAGTAGAATTGGAGTTCCAGTTGGAGATAAAGCAGTTGCTCAAACAAGCACAAATTTGGTACTTGACAATGAAGAAGAAAGTTGTATGGCCCATTAAGAAGATAGCTCAAAGGAGGAGACAAGTGAAGATAATAGAGGAAGAAGAAGAATTTGAAGATGTGGAAGAAGAATTCATGAAGGTGGATGAAGAAGACAAAGACATTGCAACCATTCCCAAGCATGAAGATAAAATTGCAGCAAAGGTAAAGGAGCATATTTTGGAGGGAAATGATAAATCCCTCTTGAAGACACAAAGTGAGTTGAAGGTACATGATGAGACAATATACCACTTACTTGTTGTGATAACACTTTTGATGAGGAAAAAAATAATGGATAAGATGCAACATATGGAAGAAGAAGGACAAAGAGTTGGGATAGATATTGTGACACATCAGAGCATGAAGGAGCATATTCAACGAGGCAAGACAAAGTGGAGACTAGTTGGCATCGACCAAATAAAGCCAAAGGTTAAGATGTAAGCTATTTCAAGTAACAAGTCCTAGAAGACTACAAGGAGGAGCATTTAATTATGAAGGTTTTCTACTACATTCAGTCCAAGAGGACTTGGAGTTTCCATTTGGCTAGGAGTATGGTGTAGGAGCACCTTAGCAAGCACATGCTTCCATGAGGTAATCTTAGGTTTTTTATTTATAATAGATAATATCATGTTTTAATAAGGTCAAAATGACCACATTAAGCTTGTAATAGGTTCTAGATAGTCATTTTGGGTTCATTGGGCATATAATGTAAAAGTTGCAAAAAATGACAAAATGTTGTCATAGCAGTATTGTAAAATTGCAAAAAATTCCAAATGGTGGAAGGTGAAGATTCAAGTAGTTAGAGATTTAATTTGAGTCATTGGTTTTGGTTTATAAAGGCATTCTAAAGCTTTTCAAACTTTTAGGGTTTATAAAGGCATTCTAAAGCTTTTCAAACTTTTAGGAAGGAAGGGGAACATGCTGGGAAAACATATGCTCTCAATCCACAGTCAAACCTCTAAGATGTAAGCCGAGCGTGACATGCTTTGGGTCTAGCCAACTAGTAGCTTTGGATCTTGTGGTTTGTACAGGTCACCGAGACAATTTTTAAGTCATGCCGAAGGAGCTTATCATTGTGACTTGTGATAGTTGTTGTAACCC